>VUYV01000320.1:158843-227794 GCA_008711295.1 Anarhynchus alexandrinus
CAGTTGCTTATGATTGTCTTACGGTTGCTGTAATCCCTGTCCAAAGCAGCAGGCATAGTATTTACCACACACCTAGCTGTCCGTTGGCACCTTTTGTCAGAGTAATTTCGGGAATCTCGTCTAGCCTAATGGAGGGACGCGGATCACTGTCAGCACGACCAACCACAAGGTGCAGATCAGGAGGAGAGCTTTGCAGTAAAGTCAGCGCTTCGTTGCATGGTAAAGATGTGACATCGGTTCCATTCACCTAAATGACAAACCGGTAAAATGATGTCATAGATCTTATTGACTGTCACGTACTTCTACCTCCACTCTGAATTTTGCATATGAACTTAAATTTGTTTTCACTTTCATGTTACTGCTTTGCTGTGGTATTTAATGTCAGTGATTGCAGTAAGGTTTCTTTTTCGATCTCTTATTTTTCTGAATGCAGAGTTTTCAGAAAAATAACTCTCTTTTTTGAAACTCAAGGTCTTGTAGCAAAAAACAAGGAAGACAGTCTAATGCAACAAACTGAAGATGGACCAGGCTGAAAACAGGCTTTATTAATACATCACAAAGGGCAGCTCCTGCATCCTTTGTATGTCACCTATCTTATTACATTAATTCAGTTTATGTCGTTTAATGGGGAAGTCATTTAATATCTCGGTAGTCTTGCATTGCTGCTAGATGATTCATGTTATTTGCCTGGTCATACAATCTCTTCAGTCTGAAATTTGTCCTACTGAAGTCACCAGAATTACATGTATTATATGACTCACTTGCACTTGCATGCCTGAATATGTGATAAACAGGACCCTACGAAAGGAAGAATGCTGAAGCGAAATGACATTGATCTGAAAATACCTTCTCCTCTGTATAAACTCAAAGAATTACTATACCATAATGATTCTGTCTCCCCTTCTTAGTCTTCCATCAGACAGGGCAGGCTCATTCAAGACTTCATCAACATACAGGCAGTTGTCCATCTTGTTGAGAACTACAGAGAATCCATAACTGTTGTTCTCTGACTTTGTCAAAGTCACAAAGACCTCTGTTTCCTGTTTAAACAAGCACAAGATATGTTTGACGTAGGCTTTTCTGTTGCTTCATTAACATCTCCCGTTATGTTTTGTATGCAGATAGGAATCAGATCCTCAGATTGTATAAATAAGAGCAAACACGAGGGTTTCTCTGATCTCTCACTGCCTTGCTCCGGAATTAATTGTACTTCTTTGTACCTAGTGGACCTTCATGGTGATTGATTGATGGGGCCTAATAAGGCAGAGAATGCCTTCAGGGACTGGAATTTTGGCATTTGAAATGTGTAAAGAAAGGCTTGGAGTACTCCGAGTTGACAAGCTTTATAATAGTGGGGTGCAGAGATTATCATTGTTATTGCTATTGCTGTCCCACTGAAGGAAATGGCTGGAGCTAAATTTTGTCCCCAGTACTCTCAAATTAGGAATTCAGAGCTCATTAGTGTCAGAAGGAATGCAAGATGCTCAGCATTTGGCAGGACTAAGCCTTATATTTTGAATAGTAATTAGCACGAGGATCATACTTTCTTATCAGGACATTACAGTAGTATCACTGTAACAAAATGATTTTCCACATGGGTTTAAAACACGACAGAAGAAACCCAAGTAGCTAACTCCAGTTAATTTTAGAGGCTACTAGAGTGCTTTTAGGCCTTTGTACGCTGGGAATAATACTGCAAAATGCTGGAAAGTTAAAGAAATAGTAAGATGGCAAGAGCGAGGAGAGGGCCTTAAGGCAACTGGTAAAGAATTCTGGAGAGCTGGGCACAGCGAAAGGTCTGCTCTACGTGAAGATCGTGGACATTCAGGAAAGTGAAAAAACCATGCAGAAATAGCATAGATAATGAGTTAAAATGAATGTTTAAGAATGTTGTGTTCTGAAAGTTGCTTCTTTTCCCTTGTCATATTCTACCTGTAAATAATCTGGTGCCTGTCACATACCCTGGTGCAGTCTTCCTTTCCTTCCTTCTCTTCCTCTAGTTCCGCGAAGTCTTCCCATTCATTGTCACTGTCACGTGCCTCTCCAGCAGGCAGGGATGAAGAGAAGGGACCACAAACACGTGGTTGTGGGGTCACCGTGGTTGTGGAGAGCGTCTCAGAGCTTCCTCCCCGTGAAAGTGAGGTCATAGACGTTGAGCTGATAGTGAGATACTCTTCATCAATAGGGGTTAGAGAGAGTGTTTCAGGCATACATTTTGTGTTTGATACGTCATCATCACTCTTATTTAATATGTGGCTGGAAAATAAAAAGATGGCAGTACTGGGGTTTTCCTCCATATGCTTTATTAGACGGCCACTGAAAAGTCTACAGCTTATACATGACCTTATTTTAATTTTAACTGATGTACTAGTTACGGTATTAAACTGCTGTCTGGGTCCTCCAGTGTTACTATACAAATAAATAAGTACTCAGTGTTTTGCAAAGATAGTTAAAAGATTGAAAAGCTTGTAGAGTCTGAAAACAGCCTTTGCAAAATCTTGCACTTTTTTTTAAGGCATTAATTAGTACTTTGGTTGCTTCTTGAAAAGCATAATCAGACAATTCCTATCCCATTAATTATTTCATCTGCCATATACCACTTACCAGATAGGTTAATTAAGTTGTTTGCATATTACAATGCTACCACAATTTTCATATTTGCATTTTCTTGAAAAAGGAATGCCAGCGGCATTCCTGGCTCCTACAGGTCCTTCCTTAGGAACTAGAGCACAGACCAGAAGCGTGAAATATAAAATGATTCCTGTCTCTCCATTAAAAAATACAAGTCCTGCCTTCTCTTTGTAAGCTTGCTTTTATTCTTATGCTTGCCTTGAAGCGTAAGAGTTGTCCTGCAGAAATCAATAGATTTGTTCAATTACTTAAATTAAAATTATTATTGATTTTATTCCACTATATTGGAGACACAGTATTCAGTACTTCTGATGTTCAAGCACAGACTGTAATCATGTGTTGTGTTTAATATTGTTTTGGCTGTTGTCATTAATGAACTCTAATAGACCACTATAGGATTGTCTACTATTAAATTTACCATTAAGGTTAATAGAAATGCTTAAAACACTTTTTTTGTTTTAAAGTATGTGTTTTCTTTATATCAATCTTTATTGAAATATTGCTAAACCTCATTCATCATGAGGAATAACCCCATGCATCAGTACAGGCTGGGGGCTGACCTGCTGGAAACAGCTCTGTTGAAAGGGACCTGGGAGTCCTGGTGGACAACAGGATGCCCATGAGCCAGCAATGTGGCCTGGTGGCAAAGAAGGCCGATGGCATCCTGGGGTGCTTCAAGAAGAGTGTGGCCAGCAGGGCGAGGGAGGTTATCCTCCCCCTCTACTCTGCCCTGGTGAGGCCGCATCTGGAGCACTGTGTCCAGTTCGGGGCTCCCCAGTTCAAGAAGGACAGGGAATTGCTGGACAGGGTCCAGCAAAGGGCTACGAAGATGATGAGGGGACAGGAACATCTTCCTTATGAGGAAAGGCTGAGGGACTTGGGGCTTTTTAGTCTGCAGAAGAGAAAACTGAGGGGGGATCTGATCAATGCTTATCAATGCTTAAAGGGAGGGTGCCAGGGGGATGGGACCAGTCTTTTTTTCAGCGGTGCCCAGTGATAGGACAAGAGGCAACTGGCACAAACTTGAACAAAGGAAGTTCCATCTAAACATGAAGAGGACCTTCTTTCCTTTGAGCGTGGCAGAGCACTGGCACAGGCTGCCCAGAGAGGTGGGGGAGTCTCCCACTCTGGAGATGTGCAAAACCCACCAGAACACCATCCTGTGCAACCTGCTCTAGGTGACCCTGCTCTGGCAGGGGGGTTGGACTAGATGCTCTCCAGAGGTCCCTTCCAACCCCTATCGTCCTGTGATCTTAAAAACACTTAAAATGGCATAGCTTTTATTAATGCTTCACATATATGAAATGACATGGCATCTTTGCTATAACGGTCGCCTAGGATCTTTCACTCTCTGCTAAAACTGAACTGTGTCTACCATCTCCCAAGCAAACATACACAACTGAAAGGAACAGAAGTTGGGTGTCTTGTATGAAATCACAGAAGATCCCCAGTGTTAAGCTCTTGTTTCAAAAGTTGTGTATAGTCATAAGAAAAATATAAAGCACAGTAGCAGAACAGGCATTTTGGTTGGATATAGCTAGTAGCCTTCAATGGTTTTTTTGAANGTACACAACTGAAAGGAACAGAAATTGGGTGTCTTGTATGAAATCACAGATCCCCAGTGTTAAACTCTTGTTTCAAAAGTTGTATATATTCATAAGAAAAATATAAAGCACAGTAGCAGAACAGGCATTTTGGTTGGATATAGCTAGTAGCCTTCAATGGTTTTTTTGAAATACTGATGAAAATAAGAAAAACTTGTAGGCTCATGACGTATGCTTTCAGCGAGGGAAGCGACCTGTCTGTTAGCTTCTGTTTGTGCAGGGAGGAAACGAGAAGCTGCCCATCTCCGGTAGCACAGCGAAGCTGAGAACAAAGCTGATGGTTTGCGCTTTAATAGGTGGACAGCAGACACTAAGAGTACTGGGAAGAAGGCCGGGATACTTACAAGAAATGTTATGGATAACAGCAAATGTAGTCTGCTCCTTTCTTTTGGAGACAGGAAAGAAAAACGTTAAATGGCACTTGGTCAACGTGCGTGTTATAGAAGCTGTCACGTCCTAGTGGAGTGCTGACTGACCTTCAGAGGGTATGAAGGGTGTTTGGCAGAGCCACACAAGCTCAAGACAAGGAGCCAGCAGCGGCTTAATCATAGCACAGCTTCTACCCCATCCTTACATCACCACGGGAAATAATACGAGCCTTGGTCCTGCAGGCCCGTGCGTGAGCTCCGCTGACACGCTAGACTTTCTTTTGGAGTCTCGTGACCCCTGCACGAGGATTTCATAGGGGAAAACTATGGATTAAAGTTTTGCAAAGCAGCTTTTTCAAAGGTTCTTATTGGTAGCGTTGAGAAGAGAGAAGGGAATTCTGCCTGTGAAACCCTGAGCAGGGAACTTTCAAAATTCATATGCGAATATTTCTACATTTGCATGAAAAGTTTTAAGCAATCTGAAGAAAAGAAATTTCTTCACTAATCAAAAGGAGTTCCTTCATTAATGCCTATTTCCTTATGGGGTTTTTGTATGTTTTTAGCTGGAAGGATCATTTAAACTGAGATTACGTTTAAAATGTAGTTTAAAATGCATGCCATCTTAAACTGCTCTGGCTGCCTTTTGAAAATGCAAAAGCTTGAAACTCAATGGTACTGAGAATGTATCAAACAACATTTCTTTCAGAACTTCCTTCTTGGGAAGAATCCAAAACTTTTATTGGAATTGTTTTTTTTCCCCACAATAAACTTAGATTTGTTGAAACTGTCTCTTTTGGCAAATATGTTTGCTACAGATGTATTTCTGCTCGCTTTATTCTCAGTAGCAGAGAAGCATGTAAGCAGGAGCTTCGCTCATGAATGCGAGTGAAGCTTCTCCTCTCGAGAGAGGAGCTAAAAGTATGAACTGCCATTACGGCCCCACTTGACTCGCAGTCAGCTAATGCTGTGACGCCCAGGACTGGAATCTGACTGTCTGTATGCTGTATAACTCCCCTGTATATTGTATAACCTCTCTGGTTCAGGGCTTCTGTTGGCTTCCGAAGACTGGAAAATCACTTTTTGGGTTTTTTCTCTTTGATCGTGGTTTGCCTTCTGAATTTGTTTTTCATTTCAAAGTTTTTCAGAGGGGAAAAAAAAAATCACCCAATAAGAAATAAATTTTTGGTGCCTATTTAAGTCAACTCTGAAAATTGAAATAAGAAGACTGTATAACAAGTAAGAAAGTCTTTGGTTCCTATTTCAGTCAACAAGAGTCTTTGCACTGATTTCAAACTGCAGGCAGCTTCAGCTGAACAGCACAAATGATTACAGTAGTGCAGCACTCATACAACTGTCTGGCAATGAGACTTACACAAAAATCTAATAAGAGTATACAGAGACAGGAGATTAGGATAGTCAGAATAAGATGGTAAAAAAAAATAAATCTTCAGTAATCAGCAGTGATTAGAAGCAGATAGCCCTGTACTTAAACCTAAGCAATTCACTTTCAAAATTCTAAGAGCTGGAGGGAAGGCTGCAGAGCAGATTTCGGTATTCCCTACCTTTTGGCCCATCCAAATTCACATGGTGAGTAGCAGTTCTGCTTCACTTCTTCCTCAAGGGAGTGGAAGACTTCAGGACTGGCAGCTTCTTGATGAAACTTCCAGAGGTGCTTATAGAAGCTTTCCCTGGGAGCCATCAGTTTCTGTGTGGGCTTCTCTTGAAACTCAGCTTCCTGGTCTTCGTAAGTTGGGCTGTCCTCCTCAGGCGGCTCCCTGAAATCTGCTGCGACTGGAGAATCCAGGCAGTCTTCAAGGTCCGGAGAGGTGCTACCTCCATCACTGGTAGACTGATCCATACTATTTCCTACCTCTGTACTTCCTGGCATTTCTGCTACAAACTCCTTAATTGGAGATGGTGCTGGAGTCTATCAAAATAACAGAAAGGTTAGTGTAACTCCTTTTTTACCTCCCATCTTCTTTCCTTTAAGAACAAACTAATCTGAAGAAGCAATATCAATAAGCATCTGAATGTGAAAATATCAAATGGTAGCTGGAAGGGAGGGGAAAAAATAGAGGGAGGTACTCTCTCACTAAATAACTGGTTTGTCTTTATGCTGATCTTCCACGTTCTTCAGGAGTTCCAGCCAGGGAACCACTGCACAAGTTCACTTTTCCCAATGAATTCTTTGCTAGAGGTGGCTACTTTTTATCTCTCTTCATATCATGCCTCAACTTTGTGTCTATACTGTCCTCATTATGTAGAAATGGCTTTCAGATTTGACTCCTGTGGGGCTGTCTGTAGCAATCAGCGAACATCACATTGCAGGAGAGCAACAGGAGCCAGTTTGTTATCTGGAATGGTCCTGACAGCTCTTATAAATCCTGGTGGGACAGGAACCATGAGTGGGCCGTTCTGTGTGGAGCAAGAGTAATGTAAACGCGTGTTCATTATAGCAGTCCTTGTGTATGTGTTCAAGAAGCAGGAATAACAATGCTAAATAATGCTGGCACGCCTAGCGGCACGGTTTAGTCCCTGCAGTCTCTACTCTTTGGGGTTTTTTGTTGTTTGTTTTTTCCTTCTCCCCTACAGATTCTGCTAACTATCAATAAGAAGCTGAATAACCAGTTGAAACCATTATTTAATTTATTTAAGTTTATTAAGAGGTAGCCTGGATAGGAAGTTCTTTATTTTCCTCTCGGCTTTTGGGAGTAGTATAGCTAGCTCGTGCCCTGAGTTGTTACAGCTGCAGTTGGGAATAGCTGCAGTTTCTGGCTGAGGACCTAGTAAAGCATTTTTAGGAGTATCACTAGGTCTGCTTCGGAATGTGCTGTTTCACTCCAGTTAGAGTACTGCAATTCAAAAGTTATTGGACTGGGATAAACATGTTTCACATCTGTCGGTGTGCTATTAGTTTGGTCGCTAAGGAAGAATCAGTTGAACTCTAGAGGTTGAGTTGAAGCTGGGAAAGGAGAGAAATGGAATAGAAGGCCTTGGAGGAAAGGGAAGGTTGCCTTGTTCGAGACTGGCTATAAAACGTAGTAGTGTTTTTCCGGGTTTACAGAAGCGAGTTTACTGAAGGAAGCTGTGCCTTACCAGGACACTCTGCTCTATCTCTGGAAGAACACCTTTTGGTGGTCTGCAGAGTAGTAGTGTGACTTCTGGAGGAGCTCCTCTCAGCAAGTGCAGGACTTCCTAAGCATGAAGAAGGAATATTAGATTTCTTATGGAACAGTCTGTAGTACATGTCACTCTACCAACTGGGGTGGAGACAATTTTTATTGTGAATGCCAAATTCCTAGTATTTGTGCCTCTCGACAGTGTCTGGGGGCCAAAATTCACTACTGTATGATTGTTGTAGAAGTGCACCATGGTTTTTATGTGAACGTGTATCTAACATAAAGACAGTTCTGTTTACAAACACCTGTTTCACCAACAGACACATAGGTTTAAATTAATCCTTTTTCTTTTCTTAAAACAGTTTTTTTCAGACAAATTCATTCAAACTGCATAGGGCATATATATATCTTCAGTCGACTATATTAGCGTAGCTCCACAGGCTGCCGTATTGACATAACCGAAGGGAGACTTTCCCAAAGCCCCTTCTTGACATAACATCTATTCAATGGCATTGAGCTTTCAGCTATCGTGGGAGATGAAATACTTAATCGGGGGCGGGGAGGCAATGATCTAGGCCAAACCACCCTGTCTGCCGCTCTGCACAAACTGAGTGAAAAGGCGGTATGTCGGAGAGCAGGACAGTGCTGGAAAAGGACAGACTCCAGGTCAGGAAAAACCCAATGGAGTACAACTACAACACCCCCCAGGTGTCGAGGACTTGCAGCGCCTCGTCTTTTGCCCTAGCTGTTTAATGATATGAATGACTTGTCAGTGGGAAAATGGCATGATTTCATCATCTCTGTTTGTTACCAATCTTATCTATTCAATGCATATTCATATACAAAACTCTGGGATTTTTTTCATAAGGTGAAAAGGTTATGTTGAAAAAAATAAATCCATATGTAGTCCTTTTTTACTGTTTAATTTCTTCGTGTGAGTATAGAATTTCTCACTCCAGGTAAAAAAGTAACAGTGGATTTACCTCACCTGGTAGAGATTTGAATCTGGGCCATGGTATTTAGCATGACGTTATGAAGCACAAATGACCACAGGGGAAAAAGTGTTCCAATTATGCTTAACACAAACAAAGATTCCAACTAATTAACAACTGGTGTGCATCTAACAATAGACCTTGTGCATCAGAAGTAGAAAGTTATAAATTAAATAGCGGAAGAAATTCTCTGTAAGAATTCTGTTAGGAAGGAAATTCTCCATAGGAATTTTAGAGAATGATCCTACATAGAAATCAGATTCATTATATGCAAATTCCGACTCCCTCTGGTGATAATTAAGTTTAAAAGCAGTTTCATCCCATTGTCTTTATTAACATGTTACCCATCTGGAGGACTAGCAATAGCACTGCCTGGTACCTGATACGAGAGTCCTTGAACAGGTTTCCCATTCACAGCTAAAATGATGTCTCCGACTTCCATTTTGCCATTCTCTTCAGCTGGCTGCCCTGGAAACAGTCTTTTGATCCTGAAAATAGCTCCTGCAAAGTGTTCACAACCATCTCCTTCCATTTGCAGAACACTAAAGCCGAGGCCTCCAGAATTCTTTGTCAATTTGAGTTCAAACGTATTATCTGTTCAAAACAGGAATTGGAAAGAGAGTGGGAGCTGTGGCATGAGTACCCCCTAAGGAGCTGATGTAAGTTATACCCTAAGCAGACCTTTTCCCTGTGAGCTGCAGGGGGAGATCTACTGATGCTAATGGCAAAAGAAGGGTTTGGTGTTCCTTTAACTTACGTGAGCCCTTGAAATCACACAGGCAGAATGGGGAGAACTGGATTCTATGCCACTGTGTGTTCACAGTTTATGCCATCTGGTACAAGCCCATAAAGGAGGCAGCCTTTTTTACCAGCATAAAAAGGTTCAGATGCTATCCTTTTCTGACATTCTTCTGTAAGCATCGGGTAGATCTGTAGCTGCCTGATGTTAGTTTGGATCCCGCACTAACCAGCGTGAGGTGGAATCAGAGCTACTGCTCGTTCCAGACAAGAACAAGAGACAAGCCCTTTCCCAAATACCATACTCGCAGCTGAACCCCATTCTGCTAGGGACGACGTGGAGGAGTAACCTCCCCATGGGAAAGTATGGTTCAGACTGGGTGTTTATGAGACAGCCTTACAGTAAAAGATTAGCATTCATTTGTGGGCTAAATTCAGTGAAAGAGGTCTCTGAATCTTCTGCTTTTAAGAAGTGAAGTGGTGGCAGTCTCCAGTCCTGGCCCTGGGGCAGCAGTTCACCCTGGCGTCATCGCCGACACAGCACCAGCAGCTGTGCTGGTGGCCCTCTCTGGGTAACAGACTGACAACCTCAACACGGCTGCTTCCTGCCCGAGAGCGCTCCACGGAACAGACAGGGATGTCCCCGCCAGCCCGAATCTCAGGAAGGCTCAGAGGTACACTGTTTATGCCTGAGACAAATTCAGCTATATCTAGCAACTGTAACTCTAAGCACATCAGAAATAATTTGCTCAGATTGACCTTTGATAAAGCCATTAATATTGCACATTACATTTTTATTCTGTATGCAGTTTTCCTTCCAACCCACATAAATTTCATGAGATTATTTTCATTCATTCCTTTCTTGCACATTGTAAGAAGTCACCCTGGGTTCCTTTTTTATCACTCACCATCTGTCAGAAAGCAGTAGTCCTTGGGACCGTCTGTGAAGGATGTTGCCACAGAAACAACTGCACGTTGGTCCTCCTTTCTGTCAGTAGCAGTCAGGCATGGCTCTGCCCAGAGGTAGTTTCCCCTCTCTAGAACCAGCTTGGCAATCTAAAACGAGGATGAACAGGTTCCAGTTACACAGTACATAGTGAGCCCTAAGTCTCTTTACTTTTCTTTTTAGGAGAACGGGGTTGGACGGGGTGAGGCGGGGGGGACGTTTCTTCTGGCCCAGCTTTGCAGCTGTGCTTCATACTCAGTGCAGTTCGTTCTGCTGGGTATCTTATTGAGCGCTGCTGTTGTACACACCTGGCCAGATCTCTTAAGGTGTTCCACAGCCTGTTTGTGGGTGATGCCGCAGAGGCTGATGCCATCTACTTCCAGCAGACGATCACCTGAGGCAAAAGCAAACAAGCAAAAGGGTTGAGTTGCTTTGATGTTCAAGTTCAGTGGGTGTAAACCTTGAGGCTACCCACATTGCAATGGAGCTTCATGCTTACGTGTGTCAAAGTATGTTACTCTGTAGGGAAGCAATACTGCTTGTTGTACAGCATTCTATAACTGGCACTGAAAACAGCGCAGGGTTTTCCATATGTGAATGCAGTGATAGTGTCTGGTTATCACAGCCACGCTGAAAGTAGATGTCCAAGTCTCTAGCCTGACGTGCAGCTACAGAGAGTAACCGTGCAGTGTCGGTATGAGGCTCCTGGGTTGTCAGTGGGGTATCTACACATAGTACGAGGACAGGCTGAGGGTGATGGGCTGCATATTATGTTTCACAGTTGTATGACCTCCAATCCCAAATGTGTGTCGTCATCCTTGTGGCAAGCATTCCACACTAGCATTGAACCCAGAGTTTTATTGCCAGACGTGTTACCTATCCTTATTTGTCCGTCCTTATCTGCTGGTCCCCTGGGAATAATTGACTTCACGTATATCCCACCGTGACGCACACTAGTGTTAATTCCACCCTGCAAAACATACGTGCACAGATTAGAGTGGAGTCTTCACATGTTCTTCCTGTGATAAAAATCAAAGCAACTTACACCTGCATTGGAAAGAAACTGCTTCAGGAATTACTGTTTTTTTTTTTTTTTAAATATAGGAAAAAAAGCAAAGAGGATGTTAGTGCAAAGTCCCATCTAGTTGTAATATACTTCCCTAGGCAGCAATCGCGTTTTGTCAGGAAAATGCAATGTGTTTCTATGTGGCTATATAAAAACATTTACTAAATGTTCATAACTTTTTCCCTATGCTAACATACAGATGGGGTTGCATCTTTCAGTCAGTCTCTAGCCCAGCTTCCAAACTGTGCAACATCCATTCAGCAATTATTAACCTTTCAGACAATATGTAAAGCAGGGACCTGAACTTGTGCAGCCACTTGAGAGCCTGCAGCTCAGAGGAATTCCGAATTAACCTAAGAGTCATATTCTGTCCATCTACATCCCCTGGCCAAACGCAGATGAAAAAGCAGCCCTCAATTTCTTCTGCAGGCGATGAAATGACTGTTGCTTCCCACTCCATTTCAGCAAGGACTGTAAAGGCATCTCAGCCTGGAGGGGTAAATTCAACTTTCATAGCCAGGACAAGGAATTATTATTCAGCTGTGGCAGATAGTTTTCACTGTTGCCTTCTCTGGTCCTCTAAATACACAGAGAACTGTATTTCCTTATACTGGGAAACGAAACTGGCTAGGACCCGGTCTCTGGCCTTCAGAGTAAGAATCATGGCCTATTTCGAGTCCGCACAGCTGAACTGTCAGCCCCCAGCATGGGATGGCTTCTCTTACGCTGCTTGTTGAGGCGCAGGCCAAAGCCATATCGGGGCTGTCAACAATTAAACAGTGCCTGTGGGCCACTGCTTGAGCCCGCGCCGTGGTCCTGTGTTATCTGCTTCTACAGACACGGCCTTTGAGTTCCAGGAACTCCTGGAGAGCAGCAAAACCAGTCATGACTTGGACAATTCTTTGAATCACTTGGTGTTCTAGAGGCTCTGGCTGTATCCCTCCCTGACCAAACTCCACTCTCAGGTGGCAGGTCTTGCTCTCACTTTGAGTGAGGATGAAAAGGGCTTTCGATGCCACGAGCTTTATGCCAGCGCACTTCTTTCACAGATTCTGCAGGCAAGGACTGGGGAATGAGCAGAGACAGTACTTTATGCTTTCTCTGTCAATCAGTCGGACACTTTGGTTTGAAACGCGCCATGCTAACGGTTTTTGTCATCAGCCTGTTTTCTATCATTGTGCCACATAAATACACTTCCCTCTGTGTTTCTTGGTCATGGAACAGTTTGACAGACACACCAAAAGATTAACGGTAACACTTGCCGTCACACTGATCCCAAAAGTCCCCTCTTCTTTAACGAGCTCCACCGTGTAGATTTCCTTTGAGTTGGTTTCAGATGGAGGTGGTAAGTGCGAAGAATCAACTTCCTGTCTCAAAAATATAAACACTAATGAGACTACAGCATCTCAGTAAAAAAGGAGGGAAAAGGAAGAAAAAAAAAGAGAGAGTTACCAGAAGATATAAAGGGTTTGATCCTGCTGTCACTGTAAGCCTGAAGGGGTATCATTTATAGCCCTGACATTATTTCAAGCTTACACTAATGTTACTTAAAATATAATCTGTCTAAATGTGCAGGAACTGAGTATAGATAGGGAAGCTGTCTCATAGTAGGAAATTGGTCACAAAATGTTGCTCTTCTGTGTCTGGTTGAAAACTTAAGAGACTTAAGCAAGAAAATAATCAAAATTTGTACCTCCACTGGAAAACGGAGATCTTTTAATAACGTTTTGTGGAAGGGTTTCCCTATTTATTTATTTTTCACATATTCTAGCTATACCTATCATTTTGACATTTCCAGTGTAATTTAACAAGCAACATCTTCCAAGTTTTTCTTTCTCCTTTCCTCATTTTTTAAATTTTTCTGTTACTTTCCATTCTTAACATAGCTGGCAGGTTGTTAAGATGCATGCTGGGCTTCATATTGCTGAACAGCATCAAAATCTCAGTTACCTCCACATGTGGGCTGTCAGCTGAAGGAACTGGAACTGTAGGGCCCAATTTTGGTGCTAAACTCCATGAAAGAGCTTTCTCCAGTTCATCTATATTTATGTCCTCTTCTTTGGGGAGAGCTGTGTGACAATCCTGAATCTTTTTTCTCCGACTGTCTACACAAGAGATCTCAGATCCACTAGTGCTGTTTCCTCTTGATAAATTCTTTTCTTCATTTAATCCTTCTTCATACATGTCTGTAAAGCCATACCAAAATAAAACACACTTGAATGCAAACAGTAAGTAAACTCGAAGGCAAATATTATTATACCTCAGCACAGGAGGACAAAGTAATAACTTCCTACATCAACTGGTTTTGAAATCAGATCTATAAAATGAGTCAGTTGTAAAATGCAATACTGCTGTTGTAAGTGGGGAGGAACGTATTTGCTTCATCACTGCAAAGGACTCTGACTCTGTATCAGAGAAAGAAATGCCAAAACTCCCTTGGTATTCAGCAGTGCAGCCCATCATAGATTTTTTCCCAATGACTGTAGGACAGACATCACAGGATACCTACTAGAAGTTGACTATTTTCATTGCTAGCCTATGGTTATTACAAGTGGCACTGAGTAGCAAGGAAGTACCAGTACATCCCACTGCCTAATAAATGTCAGTGTCCTGAGTTAACTCTTAGCGTTCCATAGCCAGAAAAGCATTTGCCTTTATACCTTTGGGTTGAGAGATGATGAGCTCCACTTCATCGGGAGAATTCTGTATGATTTTAACTGCAGTATTAAATGAAACTCCCTCGAGGCTAATATTATTCACAGAGATGAGTCGTCCTCCTTAAACAAAGAAAAAGGATAAAAACAAGACAAAGCAAATCTAAATAGGGAAATAAATCCAGAGTAGCTAGCTTTAACCATGGAAGTATTTTAATTCTAATTAAAAACTAAGGACAATGACCTGGTTTGATATTTCCAGCTCTGTCTGCAGGTCCCCCGGGGATAATTGAAGCGATAAAGATACCGAGGTCTAATTTTCCTACATTTTCTCCTCCAATAATTACAAAACCTGCAAAAATGAGATAGCGTGAGAATGCAGAGGCGCTGGCAGTATTAGAAATGAACCTTAAGAACAAAAAAGGCTCTTACTCAAATGGCGCAAGTTTTATACATGGTTTGGAGAACGGGGACCTCTGATCTACAGGGCATCAAGGTCTTCACTTGGGAGATCTTTAAACTTATGTTATAATTAAAGTGTGCTGGTGACTTTTTAAATATAATTTCTCAATAAGAATACTTTCCTGGCTTAGGACCTTTAAAGATTCCAGCTACTTTCTATAGTCATAAACTATGTGGGCCTTAGTATTTAACACCTGCAGGAGGAAAATGGTATAAAAGCTCATTGGATAAATTCAAACATTGTTCTACATCATGTAGTCTAGGGCCCCTGAGGTGGGCCTTGTAAAATTCTAATGGGTACGTAAGAGATACCTAAGAAAATTAATTCTATTGTCAGGTAGTTCAATTTCACTATCCTATGTCCAAATATTTTGCCTGTTGCAGAATATATTCTTCTCACTGGTAGAAGTGTTGGGTTTGGGATCCAGATATTCCACACAGACCTGCACCATTTAGAAATTTGACATTTAGTTGTCTTAATGGTCAGCTCTGAAACCTGATGGTCCTCTGAACTCATCCACGAGAACGGGATACAATGCAATAGTGTATTATATAACAAAAATGTTATCCAAATAAGGATCCAAAAGTCAGGAAACATTCATGTTAAGCATGTGTACATATTTTGCACCCCCCAGGTAATACCTGAAAGGTTTGCAGAACATCATCTCCCTCTGTATAAGGTCTAAGATAAATAAAATCACTGTGCATGTATTTCAGATACGAAACTACACCCTTGTTCCTTTCATTCTACTCTTAGCACTCGGGCCTCTTGACCTCTGTGGCCTTAGTTAATCCTCTTAAAAAAATTGTGGTCTTTGATTTATGTGCTTAGCCCTTTTCAGTCTCGGAAATTCTGTGTCCTTCACAAAGATTGGTAGTCTTATTCTATAAGAAGAGTAAATTAGGTGAAGAAGGTTACATCTTGCCCGGCTTGAGTCGGCAAGTATCAGTGTTAGCACCAGGATCTGCCAGTCCCAGTAACAAACATAACATTCATGTTCTTTACTTACCAAATCCATTCTTAGGGTCACGTTTTAGGCTGACACATATGATTTCTCTTTCTAGACCACTTAGCAAGACCTCCTTTTGGACGGCTGGTGATCCAGGTGCTGCAGAAACAAAACAGCTAGAATAAATGCAGATTAATGCAGGGAGACAGTAGATTCATACAGTATGCAAAACTGGGGCTTCGAAAATTAAAAATGTATTTTGTCCCTGTTTTCAACATTACCATTACTTTTGACCCAATATAATTCAGGAAGGAAGCTCAAACGTGTTTGGGAATTTGCATTCTTTAGACAAGTGTATGTACAGTAGCTGTGTAAGCTCTTCCTAGAATGTTCCTTTCTGGAAGACTATGCGTTTATCTGCAATGTTTTTATTAAGATGAGGATCTATAAAGAGAAAGGCATGTAGTGCCCATTGAACATAAGGGTGATGTGGACACAAAATCTCCTACGGGTTCCTTTGGAAACTCTACCCTTTGGCCCTGTAGGCCCTTTTGACTCTGCAGGTGCAATCCCATCAGCACTGGTTGTGATGGTGACTTTTGTAATGTTAACACTACTTAATGCTGTGCAATTGCCACAGTGTGTTTAAAATACAGTTCTAATTTTAAAATGAACTAAACAAATAATCATAGCTTTGTATTCCGTATAGCCGCTCACTGTGTGCGTGCAATATGGCTTCTGTTACAAAATGAGGTGTCCGGCTCGTATTCCAGTTAGTGTCATGCAGGTGCAAGAACAGAGGAAGGACCTGGAGCCTGTGTTGTCTCATGCATTATTAATTGGGTTGATCTCAGTTGCAAACCAAACGACTACCTCTGAGCGTAGGGATGTTGCCCCATGCAAGAGTCCCGGGTGCACTGAACTAAGCCTCTGAAGAGCATTAGGCACGAGTGATTGATAGAATCATTTTATCATGAAGTCCCTTACCACTGATCCTTTTGGAAAGCAGGAGTGAAAGGGAAGAAGACAGCTTGTCATGCTGAACTCTGGGTTAATTCCCAGGACTAGAAGTGCAAAAGGTTATTCTTTAATCTGTAAGTAGAATATATTTTGGTCTCCTTCTATTCAAACAATAAACATGGAATCGGGATTATTACACTCACCGCTGATTGTGTTCTGAGTTGAGTGGATAGAGAGGTAGTCATAACTCCTTTGCTTTCCGTTCAAATTGATGTGCGTTTCTGACTGGGATAGCCCTGATGTGGATCTGCACAGCAGGAAATGAAGACTGCATTACAATAACGAATCAGCAGTGGTATTTAGCGCTCTTCATTGTCATTAGTCTGTGAGAGCCAAGTTGGGAACACACGTGTTTACAGCCTTTCAACGAGGATTCTGATTCCTGGCCCACATTTCATTGTAGAGGAGAGGCAGTTTATCCTTGCCAGCATTTGCTTCCAAATAACAGCTGCCGTTAGACCACTCCATCGACTGATCTCCCCCTGTGCTTTCCTCGGAGCGTCAGGGAAACGCAGCAGAGCCTCGGCACGGTTCATATAGCACTGCTGTCTGTTTAGGCAAAACCGCACCTGAGAGTTTCCTGGTAGTTCGTGTTCTTCTTGGCTCTGTTCTAACTCTTACTGTTCTAAAAGGCACTGGAATTCATCAGAGGCCTTGAGACTGTTCGCAGCTATAGTAACCGCCTACACTGGTGAATGTACCAATGCAAATGAAAAGGGAGAAGTTCTTACGCTGTTCTCTGATTTGCACATTTACACATGGAGGAATCAGTTAGGTAAGACCTGCTCAAAACCGGCTTCCCTCGTGCGTTCGGTTCACACGCTGCCATTTCCAGAGAAGATACACAGACATTAAAAATTTTACTGTTATTCTCCCTCATTTTTATCCTTTTCCATAGCCCATTAAGTGGTTCGTTCCCGAGTCTGGTACAAATTTAAATGTCATTCTTTTTCAAGTTCTTCTCTGTTAGACTGTTAGCTTCCTGCCCGTGTGTGCGCTGCTGCCACGGCCCCCCAGGCCTTTCGGTGTGACCACAATAAAGACTGGGGGAAAAAAAGTCTGCTTCACAGTTTACTGTAGAGCTTTGCAATGATACATCTATGACTGAGTATTGTTACACACATTTGGAGGGAAAAGCAGACCTACCTGCGGAGATTGCTTTTCTCTCTAGCCCTGTTGGTTTCCACACTGAGGTTGTCACAAGATTTGCTCATCATCCCGGCAGAAAGGTTTTCCAGGTTTGCTGCATAGAGCACATTCTCTGAACGAGACAGTCTCTGAATCAGGGCAAGGTGTTCGCGCTGAGCTGCATATGCAGAATTTGATTTGTCTACTTCCACGAATTTACTTTCCTCTGAATAAGAAGGGAGAGAGGGGGAGGAAGGAAAGATGAATCCAGTGATATTATCCCGTCTTTTTGAGCTCAGAGGTGCTTTCTGTCTAACCTTTTGAATGTTCCAGAAGAAAAGATTGACATCACTGACATATTTGTTCTGGTATCCTTGAGGATATCTGGGCCGTGGAGTGAGGGGAAAGGGTTTCCAACCCATTTCTTTCATAGACAGTGTATGCTGTATTTAGATTCAGTTTCTATGAATTATACTGCACGCTCACTTTCCACAAAGACAAATGAAATGTACAACACTGTGTAGTTTAAACCTGAATATCTCTGTAAAGAGTATTTTGTAAATGTTCGGTGTATGAGAAATCTCTCTCTCAGAGACTGAATCAGGGAGGTTGGTAGTTTCCCATCCTTCACGGGCGCACCACTCCGATATGCACGTATCTGAGAAGACAGAGCTCTACTAACACGTGCTCTCTGAAGCTCAGAGAGGGCCCCAGGAGACGGCTGGCTGCTCCGAGCGGTTTGCACAGGGCAAGTGGAGTATGGGACCATCTCGGTGGCGATGCTTGCTATCCGGTTTTCTACCTCTGTGTGAAGTCTACTACTTGCTTAACGATGCCTGGGCTCTGCTGTATACAAATCTAACCTCGCAAAAGATTCTGTTTCCCTGAAACAAGACAGTGCTGGAGGTGGTGTTGTTAATTTATTTTGGTTCTCAGCCGGTGGGCCGGAGAGGGGATCTGAAGGAGAGAGGGACAGCAGGCAACTGGAGGCACGTTGGAAAGTAAAACAAGAACCCTGCTTGGTACAGGCAGCACAAATATGGGCTTTAATTCTGCCTGTACGTGACAGTTGACCTCCTGTGTGTTTCCTTAACAACTATTAGCCCGAAGGCAGCTTTGTCTGCGGCATTAGCCTGGGCTCCCTCCTCCCTCAGTGACTTTGATCGGGGCATTCGTTGAGGCATCAGAAGGTTTAACTGTCCACAGTATTGGCGCGGTCCGAGAGTTGCCATGGTGATTTCAAAGTGGGGGGTTGCCAGCAAGTTTGGAAGAGATGGTGACATATATCTGAACGGTGCAGCAGAAGGAAGAGTTTCCCTCGTGCAGAAGGAGCTTTATAACCTCTTACAGCCGCACTGTGGGGCAACAGCAGCATTTTGAACTACCGTCTGTCACTGCCTTCACGGAGCCTTTTTTTCTGGGACAGCAAGCACACTCCGAACCTCAGACCCTGCAGTGGCGTGGCTTGTGTAAGTCTGGCTCCGTTCAGTGATTTGGGGTGCTCGTAATCAGGACGTGGGTTACAATTTCCTTAGCTCTCAATCTTTTGTTCTCTCTACATATATGGGATGTAGTGATCTGTATTAAGATGTATTACCACAAGCTCGTGTGACACAGGAAACTGTAAGCTTCACTATTAGCACTTGTTTATATGCTGCAAATCACGGTCCCACTAAGTTATGTTTGAAGCTACAGGAGCCCGAGCAACAAAAGATGCCTTGAATCTAAATATCATCCTAGTGCCTTTTTCCTGGATAACAAACTTGTGCAGGTGGAATTTCACTTTTCATGAAAGAATTTTAGTGGGAAAGAAGCAATATATCAATCGTCCTGTTATATCCCATGATATAATTTGTTGCCAATGCTTTTACAGTTTTCCTAGAGAAAGGAGTATCCCAGCAGATGAGGCATGACACTTGGTTCTCCTGCTGTGACTCGCTGGGTCAAATACTCAGCGCTTGTAAATTACCATTGCTCTGATCAAGGCAATGGATGAGTCCTCAGCTAGTGAGAACTCGTGCTGCTCCGCTGAAGTCAAGAGTGGTGACAGTTGTCAGCTTAGGCTGTTATTTCTTATGTGCCTCAGTTTCCCCATAATGATTCTCACCCCCCTTTACAGAACATGCTGGAAACTGTGGGTGAGCAGTGCTGTGTAACCGCCATGGCTGGAGCAGAACCTCGTCTTAGAAACTATGGAGTATCTGGAGTCTAAGGAGGTATTAGTCCTATCTTCCACAGACATTGCAGAATCTGAGATAAGAGCAGCTACATAGTTGAGAGGGTACGACTGATGTGCCTTTGGTTTAGTGGTTTGTCCTGGGTTGAACCCCTGTCTTATGCAAAGGCGATAACTAAATTCAGCTCCGGCATATCTGGGCGCTACTGTAGTTACTCTGTGTGTGGAACGTTTCTCAGGTTACATTTGGGGTAAGTCTGATACGTTTCTTCAGAATTCTCAGCAGGTTTCCTGAAGGGAAGTGTAATCATGCTTTTTTTTTTTAAAAATCTGAGTTTAGCTACATAGTTGTTATCGTCAGAGAACCCCTCTCCACCCCCTGCACATGCCCACTCACGTGCACACACTAAGTGAGACTTACACACCTTTAACATTATTTTCCAGTCTGCAAAGGAGAAACTGAAGCACAGTGAAACTGATGTGGCTGATTCTCAGCTTCACTGAATGCGCCTTTCCTCAAACCTAACCTCGTCCTGTGGCCTCGGTAACGAAAGGGCATTTAAACCTCACCTGATGAAGTTTGCCGAAGTTGCCTGGAATTCATTTGTGCATTGAATTTGTGCTGGGCAGAGCAGAGATCCAGTAGATATTTACATGTCTTTGCTGTATCGGTAACGAAGGTGTGTTTCTTGCCACTGAAGCTGCTTTCGATCATGAATTTTTTTCTCTAAAGGGAAAAAAAAAAGCACAGCTTGCTTCATATATCAGTCATTACACTGAGGTACTGAAAGTTCTTTGTATAATCTTGTTGGTTTGACCAGTTGTGTCTCTGCCTGGCTGCATGCCTTCTGGGTTCGGCAAATGTCTCTAGTAAATCCAACAGTTGTTAGTGAGGTGTCTGTCACGGGGATCGTAACTGCCCGATGATGAAGTTTAAGAGGCTTTGGACATCGACTGCATTGAAAGCGGGTTGATAGGTCTGGCAAAATTTGGCCCTACAGATATTAAAATGATTAAACCAATTTAATGTGAAAATTAAAATATCTTCAAGGGGCAGAAGGGCCATTTTGGGAGAGCAAACAGGCAGGGAAATGTGTGACGCAGGTTGACACCTACTCTGCATGATGGCAGGTTGATATATCTCTGATGGGAGAATACCGTTTAGAAGGGGTCACGCTCTTGTCAGCAATACCAGTTTGTTAACAGACATAAAGATACTGAGAGATGAGGGTGGGAATAATGAGATCTGTGAAGGGGCAGACATGATCCCATGCCCTGATGTAGGTAGGAAAACAAGAGAAAAGAGAGAGAGAAGTAAAGACGAGACAGGAATCAATTCGGAATATGCCATAAAGAGGTTTGGCGTAGTCTCTGGAGTAGTCAACTCCAGCTTATTCAGTTTCGTAGTAATTTGACTCCAGCAGTGGCAAAACACTCCAGAACTAAACCTCACTAAGAACTGGGTATCTTGATATCCACATCCAGATCCATCCTTGATTTTAGACTGTTTTCAGCAGGGACTTGCCTTCACAGAATGAGTCTAATTCTGGCTCTGAATGCAATAAATGCATCAAAGTGACAGGCAGAAGGGAGTGAAGTAGTAGAGTGGGGAAGAGATTCACTTGGTTACAACTCACATGAGCTGAAATTCTCTCTGTTTCACGCCACTGGAATCTTAAACTGGCAATTCTTGTGTGATTTTTCACCTCATACACAATGATGCCTTTGGCACAGATTCCCAGGATGATGTCCCCTCCTGCTCCTTTTTTCTCTTGGGACACGCGATAGAATAACACTCCGTATTCGGGCAGTTGCTGAGTCACCTTGTGGAGAGAAAGTGCGTTTACCACGCGTTGTTCAAAAAGAGGCATGGGAAGAAAAGGTGGGTGCATGGGAGAGGAAGTGGGTTTGAGTGTCTTTACTGAATATTCTTTCACTCTGTCAAGAAACCTGTGGAAACCCTTACTAAATTTTCATACCTGCTGCTCACCGAATCATCGCCTGGCTTTGGTATGTCACAGAGCCCTTACGTGCATTCATTGTCCACGTGTACAACTGAAGTAACACTTCACCACACACCCCATTTCAAGAGGCAGGAGGATTATGTAGGCTCCTGCACAATAATCCAGACATTACATGGCACTGATGTATTCGGCATCACAGCTACCTGGCACTTCTGAATAGCAGTCCATGCGGGGTCAATGCTGCTTGACTGCTGTTAGACCTTGTTTCTTGCCATTTTCCTTTCTGTCTTTGTTTCCCTGAGCAAACCCAGAAACCACAAGGTAGAGCAAACCTGGTGATCTTAGTAAAACTGCTAATACTTCGGTGCCGGGGCTGCTCTGACATTGTTATGGGCTTCTGTGGTTTCCTTTCTACAAGAGCGATGACCAACTGGAGCTCTTACCTGCAGTGACAGCACAGCTCCTGGCCTGCAATAAACTCACTCGGGTGCATACGCTCTTTCCTTCATGGCTATCATCTTTTAAAATCAAACATTACAAATTTCCATTGCCAAGAACCTTCAGTTATAGTTTGCCAAATAGTACCTTAAAGTATCTCACCTAAACATAGTGGTGAGTTTTGAGGGAATTCCACTGCCCCAGAATTCCCTTCTGTGCCAGAGTTTATAGTAACAGATCTCCAGTGTCGCTTCTTTCTCGCACAGTGCTCGTTGCTGGCTGAAAAGTTAAGTAGGATTATACTTCACGGGACTGAGGAGTCATCTTCTGCCCTTGCCGTCTAACTGTGTAGGGGAAACTCTGAGGAACCCACCCAGAGGTTCTGGGCGTTGTTGCTTGTCTTTCTACCTCCTGCTCTTGGCCACAAAATGTTAAAATGTGACTCAGACCCGTTACAGGACTATGAAACATGAGGAGGGTTTTCCACCCTCTTTTGTGATCTGCAGATCAATATGAGGTTATTCTAAAACTTCTTTTTTTTTTTCTGGGAAGCTAATGTAGAATCCCCAAATGACTTCTTTAACTTTTAATAGAGACTTCCAGTGACAAAAATAAAACACTGTAAGAAGATCTGTTTTTCAAAAAGTATCCAGAGCACAAACGTTCGAGTCCTGAAAACTGGGACATCTATAATCACTAGCTGAATCTGGGTTTTAATTTTTAATCCCTCTCATATTTGGAATTTGTGTGTTCTTGCCATGGGGGCTGTCTTTCTCACTTTGTATGATGCGTTGGCTCCTTCTACAGACTCATTCATTGAGAGAGATACTAACAAAGCTGCTTTTCTTCATTGGATTTGGCACGCATGATGGGACTGTCATTAAAGCTAAGCTTCAATCTATTTCTTCAGTTCCACTGACAGTGTTAGATGAGGAACTGACATAATTAAACAGCAAATGAACTAAAATGATGCTATAAATAAAAGCATGTAGCACTGCAGCAAAATCGCTGCTGATATTTATCCGTTATCTAATCCCTGATATTTTTCATTTGATGGAAAGCAGAGAAGTTTGGGGGAGAAGGAGAAATTAGAGGGGGGGGAAATTTAAAACCCACATCATCATGACATTTTAGAGCCCTAGAGAAATAGTCACGTGAGAAAATAAATGACAACTCCTTCCTCACTTCAGGGTTCACAGGTATTTTTAAACAAATAATCACCACGTGTTTAGAAAGTGGCTGAACAGCTGTTGTAGTTTCAGAAGTCAAGAAAGTGCTTATTCCCGTGTTTTATAATCATCTCTCATACATTCAGGGGGTGTATTTATAATCATCTGGAACCTGGACATGTTGGTAACATGCTGAAAATTTGCATCAACCTTTAGGATATTGAAAATGCCCTGAAATGTGCATTAACTATCAGTGAAAGGAAACATACCATGTAAATGTGATGTACGTTATTTAGAGTGACAGTATCTGCAGCAGAATGAAATTATGAGGGTTTTGTTGACTATTCAAATTTGCTCACGTTATCTCAAATCTGCTGTATCAGGCAGGAAGGAAATCGTAGCCAATGGTAAATAGAGAGGGGCTTTCTCTCTCAAAATAAATAAATAATGTTTGGGCTATGGCAAGTTACCTTTAAAAATTCTAGTTCAGCCTCATCCTCAAATAGGGAATGATTCATACGATGTAATTTCGCAAGCTCTCGCTGCACGTACGCCAGGGTCATCTTCTCTATTCGGCTTGCTGGAATGTAGTCTTCAACGCGAAAATAGTTCTTTCCATGCATCTTTAGGGAAAAAAAGAAAACAAACAAGAGAGAGAGGAGCCTTTTGCTCTTTCTTGACTTTTCTTATTTGGTGTATTCCCGTTTTCAGGGTGACCTGCATGCTGCAGCCACCCTGTTGCCATTTCCTAAATGAAGACAGGGAACAGCAGGCGGTGTCCTGCCAGCCAGCTCTGCCCCTGCACCGCGCGCAGCCGCGGCTCGAAGCACTCGCTGCCGCTCTGCAGAGAGCAGAGGAGGTGGCCCCCAGGCATGCCTGCGGGCTTGCGCTTCGACCTGACGCCTCCAGCTGCACCAGTGCAGCCTACAGTGGGGGACCCAGTGCTGGGATGGATCTGACCAGATGGGTCAGACCACTCAGAGCGCGATTAATAGAGCTACACCGACTTATGTCACTGAAGGTATGGCAGAGAACATAAATGGGTATTTTCTGTACGCTTCAAAACGAGGATAGCTGGTTCAGATATGCCCTCGATGACCTTCCTGTCTTCGCAGCTCGTGGATCTGAGCCTACACACAAAATAGCTGTGAATTCTGCAGTGCTTATTTATTTTTCTCTTCCATGTTTTCTAATCTCTTTAAGCCCCTCTGTACAAACAAGCTGTGCCTATGTTGGAAATTTCCTACAGATTCTCTGCAGTTTCTGGGCTATGTTGTCAATTACGAAGGACCAGAGTCTTTCATCATTCTGCCATATTTCCTGCCAAATTAGCCTGGCTCATTACTGCTCCTTAATCAGGCAAATTTTGTAATTTTTTAATTAAATCTGAAATGTGATTACTGAAGGACTTAGCTGAAATTATGGGCTATTCACATTTCTTCTTTCAACTCTATGTGACAAACAAAAGCTGCAAAAGCTGTTGAGAGAGACCTCTGAGAAATATTGTATTGTTTATCCACACCTCAGAAGCATAATTGCCAAGCTCCGCCTGTAAAGCCAAAGCGCCGAGTTTCAGGGCGGTCTCATCATTGCAATATAATCGCTCCTCCAAAATATCTTTACGAAGCTGCAGGTAAAACTGATGCCTTGTCAAGCCGTGCCTGGAACACAAAAGGATTTAGGAACACAGGAGGAGCCTTGAACAATCACTAAATGCGACCATTTTCCCTGCAGTCAGCAGAGCCGTGCACTTACTGGATAACATTGAAGTGGTTGACAAAGAATTTTATCCTTAGAAAGAGCGTGAAATTAATGATGGAGGTTTTCTTCTTAGGTTGGTCATTCCAGCCATCTGGGGCTACTTTGTAGAGTTTGGTCTCCTCATCCAAAAAGAAGAATTCTTTACCTGAAATGAGAATTTTGGCTTCTGTGATAAGTCTGGAGATACTTCAGTAGCTCAAAGTTCTGCTGTCGTCATTCAGTGCGTCACTAGCAATAAAAAATAAAATGGATCATGGATGTCAGTTGAGATTTACTTCTCTGTGTCACAGCTTAACGTATTACTCCTTTGATGGAGAACTTAGGATAACTGTGTAATTTAGGAGTACAATTGTTAGATGCTGGATTGGTGTGGTATCTATGGAATCACTCAAGAATCGATGGGGCTTGCATTCTGCTCACCGTTCAGGTTCTGCACCCCATTGCAATCCTCCTGCCCTACACACGAGGTATGCCTCTTCCTAGTCCCTCAGCCCTGCTTGCCATCAGAAATGGGCAAGGAAGATGTGGGTCTTGTAGATTAAATAGCTGAGCCTGTACTCCAGCTTATCTCTAGGAACAAAGACGGTCAGCCTTCCTCCGTACCGTTCTTCCTGGAATTTCTGCTGCAGCTCTATGGCTCAGCAGTATTCCAGTGCAAGGCTGGGACACAGCCTTTTCTGAATGGGAGTACCAGCCAGCAACAGTATGGCTGTGCTGATGCACATGCTTTACGTCAATGCGGTACAGTTTAAACCAACTTACCTTACTTTTGCTTACGCTTTGGATCTGCTTTCAGCTGAGGATCTTAAAGGATCTTACTGGAATTCATTAGTAAAGCGACTACAGAGGCATTGAGGGAGAGAACTGTTACTGTAGTTAGCTGTGTCTCGTTACCTTTCAGGTAAGCCAAGCCAAAGTAGAAATGTTCCACCAAGTTTGCATATGCCACCACAGTGTTGAAAACATCTCTTGCCTTGGACTTGATGTCACATTGCACCTCAAGGCACTGCCCATTGAGTAGAATCACATTCAGATCCCTTTGGGACAAATAGGATTTCCCTTTTTTAGTCTAAGAACATGTAACAAAAAATGAAGCATGAGTGCCAAGTACAAGCAATGCAAGTTCCACAGCGTTTTACTACTGAGGCCCCTTAGTCTCCTGTCTCTGCATAAACCGATGGATTTGGTCACAACACTATGCTGTTCCCTTCTTTCTCAAATTAATATCCCAAACATTTCTAATTTTATAAAACACAGAGAATCCCAACAGAACAGCTGAGCATACTCAGACTCTACAATCACGAGGGTTATTTGAGGTTTGAGGGTAATTCAAAATTTTATTTGCCCTCATTTTTACTGCTGTATGCTGTCAGCCTTTTACCTGATCTTAATGCAACATAGAGGGTTTGCCTGTGAACTGGAGGAGTCCAATCCATTGGCACTAGATGTCACGTTGCATATTTGCTGCATAATCTTCATCTCAAAAGTCTTGTGCTAAAGTGATCATTCTTAGCTGAGAAGGATAAACCAAGCTATTTTCACGCCAACAGAAATAACTACATAGCGCTGAGAATTAAATGACCTCTTTTCAAGTCTCAATACCTCTGCAGAAACCCTAACTTGGTTTGGGAGGAGGACGTGGCAAGAATGCTGGGTTGGGACTCAGATGCAACTTACCGAGAGCCCCAACTGAAGGGTCACGAGATTAGTTCTAAATTCTTAACGTTCACACTTACCACAATTGATCCAGGCAGCTGTAAGGTCACTGGTGGTTCACTAGACAAAATGATAAATTCTGGACCTGAAAACTGTAAGGAGGCAATTTAGAGATGCAATAAATGTCTCCTTAACGTAATGAAGATCCTAAACACCAGTACCAATGAAACCCGTTTCTGTTGATCTGTGTGCTGTAGCTAATTGACTTCAGTGTCTAATAAGGTGCAAATGCTGATTGAAGACTTCTCTCTGTTTAGGGTCTCTCCTGTGTGGATTCTCTGGGGTCTAATTAGGGGTAAGCTCAGGCTAAACCAACCATTATCCATGACTTAGTACTTTTAGCCATTTAGATGGGGTTTTTGAGAAAATTTAGGATTGTTTCACGATACTAGTATTGTCCTGCCAACAGACAATGCAGTTTTGTACCCCATATAAAGAGGGACCAGCACTTTGTTGTGGCAGTTGCTGGACTCCTGAGGAACTCAATTAGTATCCCAGCAAAAATCATATTAACAAAATTTAAAAATAGATTTATATATAAGAATCTCATTTTCCAAAGTATCTAACTGAAACTCGTGATCAAAGTTCTGCCACTGGTCAGTCTTGAGCTTGTGAACTGGGAGCAGGGGAAAGGACTCCCCAGCCTGAAACCTGTCCCTTCTGCTTCCACAACAGAAAGCTCCATGGGCAGCAGCATTGTGGAGTTTTCCATGATTCTGTTATTTCTGGATTTTTGTCATCCGACTGCCAAAGAAACATTATCCTTCCCATTAACAGAGTCCTACAGCAAATCGGCAACTCGAAAGAGCCCCTTGGGTGAACGGGTGGTCTGGCACGCTCGCTGCCGGCCTGTGCTTTCTGTCCAGGCACACATGTACAAAAGTCAAGTCCTTTGAGCACCGTTGACCCGCAAGTGTTTGGGTTTGGTCTCTGTAAATGTTTTTGCTGTCTGAAGGTCCTGTCAAAGTGGTTGATGAAAACAGTCCATATGGTGTTTGATGCTCGCAAAAATCACACGTGTAGATCAGAGAGGATTCAATTACAAGCTTTGGCTTTGACTTTATGGACTGCCTTCAATTCTGGGTTATCACAACTACATCGTGCCTAATTTGGAGTCTGTCGATTTAGAATACTCCTCTAATGAAATGACTCAGTAGCTAATATGCACATCACTGGTGAACAACAACTGGATGAGAGGTTTCTCTTAGTGATATTTACATTTTGAAATCAGCTTATACGTTTTTCATTAGTCACCTTTTCCTTCCTGTGGAACAAACACTTTTGTGGTGCAGCAGCTGCTGTGTAGTCCTTTGTAGACACGGAGAAGGTGGAACCTAAACTTAGCAGGTTCTGTCTGCTGTTCTTCTGAGTTCCAGCAGGGATTTCTTCTACAGCACTGACCGACCTTCAAAGGAAATGTCATAGTGAGCAGTACATATAGCGTACAAACAAACCAACACACACTTGAGGACAAAAAGCTGAAGGTCCATTGACTGGCAGAACATCATGAAATCCAGGGCAATGTCAGTTATAAGTTGTTCAATGTTTCTTTACAGAAAAAGAAAAATAATTTAACAGGGATAATACTACCGATGCCCTTTACAAATAAACCTAAACTATGCTTTAATTCAATAGCAGGCTTTTTCTTTGTTTTTTCATTTGGCGAGACAGCTCTAACTGGTTTAAGTCTGGTAACGCCAACAGGCAAAGAATTTAGCCCAGTGCCTTTCTGGGAATTCTACAGGATGAAGTCAATTCCTCATTTCTTCTTTTCTGAAGTAAAAAAGCTTCAGAAAACCATAACATTTGTCGTTGCATCACTCAGAATTTTCCAGGAATAGGAACTAATTTAATTGAATACAAATTCATTAGAATAAATTAATGTCTTATGGAACTGAGGGAATTTTCAATTTAATTAAGAGAAAGATGTGTGAAAGATAAGAAAGCTGTCTTTATACTATACTTTTAACCCGTAAAGTAATGGTGTTTTCCACATGAGCAGACATACGTGTGCTTAGAATAAACTTAAAATATAATATATAGCCTTATCAAGGAGGAACGAATGATTATATGGTATAGAAGGAAAGGTTTTGTTGAGGTGGATTTTTGCTAATTATATTTTTAACAAATGCCAAAGTCACACGGAAGTTTTTTGTTATCCCAATGTTTTATCCTTTTCTTTTGCATGTTGTAGAGTTGCTTCAGGGAACTCTTCAGGGAGTTTCAAAAGGTTTTTAACAAAGTTACTGGAGTAGCTACTGATCTTTGCTCCCTGGTATCCAGTGACAGGAGACAGGGGAATGGTTCAAAGCTGCATCGGGGGAGGTTCAGACTTGGTATTAGGAAGCATTTCTGTACTGAGAGGGTGGTCAAACACTAGAACAGGATTCCTAGAGAGGTGGTGGTCGATGCCCTGAGCCTCTCAGTGCTTAAGAGGCATTTGGACAATGCCCTTAATACCATGCTTTAATTTGGTCCGCCCTGACATAGGCAGGCAGTTGGACTAGATGATTGTTGCAGTCTCTTCCAGCTGAACTGTTCTGTTCTGTTCTGTTCTATTCCATTCCATTCCATTCCATTCCATTCCATTCCATTCCATTCCATTCCATTCCATTCCATTCCATTCCAGTTTGCATCCCTCTGTCTATAAAGATATCTAAATATTTTTGTTTCTATCAACACAGCCTTATAAAGATTAACATTTAACTAAGAAATATGCCTAAATAGGACCTGAAGTGACTTTTGTGGGTATAAAAATACTATTAGCTCAAAACCCAAGATGCTGTATTGAGAAGATGTGCTTTTCCTGGGGAAAACACTTGCTGTCATTAGTCCTGCGAGGTGAGAGATGCTGGACTTGACAGCTCTGTCTTCTTTATATATAGGCCATAGCCCTGCATATACTTACAGGCTTAAGTTTATGAGATGTAAGTTATGTCGACTGGATTGCTTACAGAAGTGAGCATGATGATATTAGTAAGCTTTGTAGATAGTAAACCCATCACTAAGTTTTGTGTCGGTTGTCCTCCTAAACGGGAAATTGGTGGTTTCCAAACTAATTATTTCAACTCCACCGTTATCAGGGTACTTACAATAGGATGGTGACCTCGGCAGAAATTCAATTGCAGATGCTTACAACCAACAGTGGGGTTTGCAGTCCCTAAAGTTCTATGGGAAACAGCCCGCTGGAAATTTGGAGAAGAGAGTTCATCTTTCAGCAGAGGAGGGGAACGTTTTCTTGGCAGCATGCTTTTAAATCGAGGATATCGAGATGATACCCAGGCTGGTAGTCAGAGGCATGGCAATTGCTCCAAAATGCGTAGTAAACAAATCTTCTGTTACTGGTACCGTTGCTAGGTGTGTGACACATGCAGATATCTGTATACACGTGTATGTATATGTGTGTAGGTAGGCAGGTAGACAGAGACTTCTTTCTTTACAAAAGCTGCCACTGGCCTACAGCCGGACTGTAGTTCGTTCTTATTGCGGGTTTAGAGGTGTACTGGGGTGTCGCACATCGCTCAGATTATCGTGGCTGATTTATCAGGAAGTTCAAACTGTTTACTTGGGATACATTTAATTGGGAGTTGATCTAAATGGAGCATTTCCTGTGGGCCTGAGTAACTCATGTCATGGTTAAAAGAAGAAACTCCTGTTTAACTGGGTCAAGAACTTAATTTAAATGGGATGTCTGTAGGGATTACATGGTGCTTAACTACGGGATTCTGGTCTTTGTGGTGCCTAGAGGCTAACAGTACTTACATTTCTTCTTCGTTTGGAAACAGCCGTGGTTACAGCTGCACTATGCTAACACCCAGTCTAGAAAACTCTTGTTCGGCAGCAGTGGCGTTTCCTGGCTTTTGAAAAGGAGTTAGAATCAGTTGTACAGTTCTCAGCTTTCCTTGTCTGTGTCTACGGGGCTGCTGTACCTGCCATGGCTGAAATGAGGTTAATCCTCGTGACAGAGCAGAGATCTTTACTGCTGGTGTCCCTGCGTTACCTATAACTCTTCAGTAAAGTGGCTGTGCAGGGCTGGATGTTGCTGACACGAGTGAGACAAATCAATCTAAGAACGGAGATGAAAATGCAAATAATCCCCCGGCAATGATGGATCATACACATCGTCTGTCATAACCGCTCCAGAACACATCAGGCCCCTGCTGATGTGACAGCAAGGCAAGACAGGATCCAAAAACTGAATGCAGAGAAACACAGACTCTGCAGAACGCCTTGCCAGTGAAAGCAGTGACTGTTCATACCTTCCTAACAAGTTTTCCCCTTCCACACTCTCTGTGGAGCTGCTTCCCAGTTGTTTCAGTCACAGCGAGATACTGTCTGACTCTGACTCTGATGGCGACACGGGGGCAGCTCTCGGGGGAGGCCAGTGGCATCCGGCAGGACACGGCGGTGAACAGTAAAGGTGGAAAACTTCAGAGTGCTCGTTTTGTATGGATTGTTCAGGGCCCAAGCTCCATTTCGCTGCAGCATCTGGACTGTTTCACTTGGAGCCAAATCGAGTCTAAGTACACTTTAATTCTAAATGAACAGTGTCTATTATCAAAACAGGTTCGGGTGGCGATGCAGGCTTTTTCTGACAATGACACTGCCACACTAGTTGTCTGCTTCACGTGGTAATAAAACAGGTTCTATCTTTTAGGAATATGAGTTTGATTACCTGTTTATGAAGAGCTTGTAGCTGCTTTGTGTCCTTGACCCGCTAAGGCTGGGGTCCCACGACCTGTGTGTCTGGGGAACTCTCCCTGGAATTAATACAGGAAATTTCACAATTGAAGCAATTGTAGCAGCACTCAGCATCAGATCTTGGTACAATTACAACAGGGAGGAAATTTAGACTGGCTACAACCTCTCTGGTGTCCTTGCTTGGGCATGATAAATGCCTATTTGGTAGGGCTAAGTGAATGCTACACCAGCGGTATTCCCAGTTCTCCCAGTTATTGTTACTTCCTCTTCATAACCCTTTGTGTGAATGTAACTTGGAAAAGAACCGTGTAGGTAGAATGACTGTATTTTCCGTATGTATGGGGTTACTTTGTGAAACAGTTTTTGGTCTTCAGAAATTACCTCTAGTGTTCTTTGTTCTTCTATTTCCAGGCATAAAATCGGGGAGGGGGGATATAGGATATAAAATCACTGAAATGAAAACTGTTTGTAAGTATTCCACCGGTTATTTGCTACATTAAATATATTGTAAATGTATGTACATCATAAGAATCTGGTGGGAATATAGGATGGTTTGTGAGTCATTAGCAAATAAGATTTGTATAATTTTTCACCTTCAGTCATCTCTGCTGCTACGGAAAGGACAGGCATTGCTTTGTCCAAATACATCGAAGGTTGAAATTCAGAGGTAGAACCATAGAGGCTCATGCAAGTGGTAGTTTCATGAACATTTCTTCTAGCAGCAGATATGTTTTAAATCCTGGTTAAGATTGAATTTTTCTTCACTTGGATCATTTCATTGATCTTATTTGAAGAATTGCATCTCAAAATATTACATAGGCAGAATGATGGAGGTGATAAGATGAGCTATGTGGAAGTAATCATGTAGGTCAGCTTTTTCTCCAGATAAAATATCCATGAACTACACCCTGAGACCTCAGTCTGAATTCCAACATGAAAACATGACATTTAAGTCTCATGTACCAAGCAGCAATTGCAGTTTTAAAAACTAGAAAATCTACAGTCACTTTGCTAAAATATGCATAAACATGTTTTTCCAAACTGCAGATGGTAGTGACAAAACGTGAGATTTGAGAGAAGCCAAATACTCAGGGCTAGTTACCAAAGCTAAGATTCAGTCCTGTGTTCTGAACCTACATGCTTTTTAATGAGAAAGCCTTGCAAAATTCTGTGCTTACACTATAGGTTTCACATAATTGTATAAATATATTTGACAAGCACGTAAAATTCCCCTTAGTTTTTCTGTCTCGGCTGTTACGGCAGTGGGAGAAGTTGGCCGGTTTTAGTGTCCAGACTGCTGTGCTTTGATCACAAATCCAACACGTTCCTCATGTTTAAGTAACATGAGGCTCTCAAAGATGATGATCCTGTAGATGATTAATTTATTACATGTTAAATGAGCTTCTAAAGTACAGTCTGGATTAGAGATATTGATCTCCCTTGATAACGGTGCTCTACTAGATGGTTATATTTCTTTTCAGATAAGAATGCATTTTTTCTAACACATTATCTCATGAAAGAATGTCTGCAGCAAACGAGCTCTCACATTCTGTGTTTTCTCCTGTAATTTTAGAGTTTTGTCTTAAAAAATCCTGAGTATGAACAGCTCCCAGTGTTTCAGTGGAGGCTGAGACACACACAAATTCACTGGAAAGAGCCTTTGTCAAGTTTATTACCAAAATTTTGTAATAAACAGCTTACAAAGCAGGCTTCTGAATTTACCTTCACTATGTGCCACCAGGTATGTGACTGACATGTACGCGTCACATAGGGAGCAGCTGCAATCTCAGGTTTTTATTGCTGCTGCTATTGATTGCAATTCTGGAGCTTCAGAAAAGCGCCTTTCAGGAGGAGACTATTGATGGCAGTTGTATGAGTAACCCCACCTTCCCCGTCCTTGGGGCTAAGGACTTGGGGCTGAGGCTATTCCATGGTGCTTTTTTTCCCCAGGATGTATTCGTGTATTCGCTTTCTCTCTGTGAATTATCTCCTGGGAGACTTGTGATAATGCAGTGGGAACCCCGGTTTTTGCCATCTTTCTAGGGAAATTAGTCCCTTGAGATCATGTTCTATGCCTTTTATTTTTGCCTAGTAAATTTTAAACCTTTCAAATTCGTAAGCATGTGAGTCATATGTTCCTATGAATTTCATGACAATCAGCAGCTGGGTATCATAAACCCAAATTAATGCTCCCCAGTGAGACAAAGCAAGGACTACTCAGCAATTTTCTGTTATTTATGGCGTCGATGACCTAAGCAGTTGGTGTGCATACCTTGTTGGAGTGTAACTGATGTAGTGGGTACTAGTGTTACTGCCTTAGGGAAGAAGTTTCTGGGATATGAAAGCCACACATGCTTACAGAACTGTGCAAAGGAGAACAGAAATGGGCAGGAGACAGAATGGGGACCTGGAGCTGGCGTGGTAAGTTTGGTTCTTTAGGAGATGCTGATGACATTCGGCAAGAGGAACCTTTTGCTCTTGGGCAGTGTGAACACCCTGTCTAGGTGTCCCTAGCTCAGATTCCAATTTAAACATGAAGGTACACGTGCACAGCAGTACTCCCCTTCCTGATGAATTCCCTTTGCTTCATAGTAACCCCTGAATCTGTGGTTTAAGTGGCTTGGGAGGGACCCTGACTGATGTCTACCACAGTGGCTCCACTGAATGGATCACCTCCCAGTTTCTTTCACACTGTTCCTGCCGTAAAAGGATTGAAAGTGGAGCTAAAATTCCAACTGCAGTAACTCCAGACAAAGTAAATCAGAAGAGCAGCGTTGCAGCCTGGCATTTAGCACAATGACAACACCACACTGAGCAGGAAGTACACAATGGCTTTAGAACAAAAATGAAAAGAAAACAAAGGGTTGTTTAGTTGGGGTTTTTTTTCCTCTAGATTTCAGAATTAGTCCCTTTGTTTTTGAATGAGCTTGAAGAAACATTAATCCCCACCATTCAAGTTTTAGGTATTATTCTACTCCTGCCCGTTTCTGCACAGAGGGACCTGCGAGTTCTGGTGGACAAGGTGACCATGAGCCAGCAATGTGCCCTGGTGGCCAAGAGGGCCAATGGTATCCTGGGGTGCATTAAAAAGAGTGTGGCCAGCACGGCTGGACTAGACAATCTCCAGAGGCCCCTTCCAACCCCTGCCATTCTGTGATTATTCATAGATTCAACTGGTTTCAGTGCTGCCATCTTGACATTGCCCATCATATGCATTTGTGGGGTAGCTCCACCATTGCTCATCTCTTTCAAGACCCCATGGGCTAGAAACATACTGGTCAGCCTTTGTCTGTGATCTGCTGAACAGCTTCACCTGCCAAAGGGGCACAAAGCAATAAAGAGGTGATGGTGCTGCATCGTCACCAGGGAATATATAGTTTTACAGTAGGACACAAGTAGAAAGGAATCCAATATAAAAGGATCTTTCTTCTCTGCAGCTTAGCACAAATATACCTCCCTCGTCCCATAACCACAAGTGCACTGGAGCACCGATCACCTGACCATGCATGGGTAGTCTCACATTTCAGGGGACAAAAGAGTTAAGAACATAATTCATAAACATAATCTTTCAGGAAAATCTTACCTCTCCTCTGTCCTCGGTTAGACAGTATCAAAGATGTACTTTCAGAAATACTATTGGAGTCGCTGTAGTCCACAGAGAGTTGTCTGTAATCTTCTGTTGACCGACTATAATTCATTAATCTGGACCCTTTGTCTGGAAACAGAAAGGAAATATGGTGAATCATATACTTTAATTATAAATCATTTCATCTGCATGATAACGTAGACAACATTTGGCTTGACTAATTTTTGTATAGTCCATGTCTGTCTTCTAACCCTGACTTCACGTCCTTAAGGACCAGGGAAAGCTTTGTAACTTCATTCTATAACTTTCATAATCTTTTTCTGACCCAAAATAGTTCTCAGTGCTCCTCAACCATTCCAAATAAAACAAATCTAATATATTAATTCTATTCTGCGTGTTTAACTGAAAGGTTGCAAAGTACAGGTAACCTCCAAAGTTCTCCTTCCTTATATTCCGAGGCCCAAACCCTTCAGCTATGACGTATTCTTTCTGTGTGCAGGACGGACAGTGCCCAGACGCAATGCACTACTGGAGGTGGCTGCAGAAATTCCATTAAGGGGTCATCATAAGTCATTAGGAAGTACATACTTCTGTTGCACCCTAACTTTACTTTGGTTGCATTGTGTCTTGTCCTTTTCCAGAATCTCTGAAGGTGACCATTTTTAATTAAAAAAAAAAGAAAGAAATGGAATGCTGCCTTGAAAAGTGACTCAAATGCTCTCAATGTCATCCCCATCCTGATTGACTGAAGTCCTTCAGCAAATGTAAGCCACGTGACCCAAATCCCTAGGAAACACGGAGATCACCCCAGATACATAATCACTAGAACCAGTAGAAGGAAAATGGCAGGAATTTGTGGGTAGTAGGGGGGTGAAGATGGGACCATCCGTTTTGGCAGCAGCAGAGTTTTCACCAGCTTATGCAAGTGTGACTCTATAAGCCATTTCCAAATGAGCGAGTAGCCAATAGGATTTGAGGGGTGGTTCGTCTGTACGTTTTCAAAAGAATCTCCTTTTCTTATGAGCAATAATATCTAATAGAAATGTTCCACAGGTATTTAAGTCTGTGTTTAAATCGAGCTGAAGTTAATGGAACATGTATGTAATTTGCTGAATAGGAATTGGATTGTTCATCTGTCTAATGTTGAGCGTATCCCCAAAAAAGCCTGCATCGTGTAGGCCAGCCTTCACCTTGCCCCGAAATCAGGTATTTCTGTTGAAGCGAACAGTACAGCATAGAGACTAGAAAGAAGAACTATCTGAACCCGAAGTCCACATTTAGTTACAGTTGCAGAATTACTCTGAGGGGTAATAAAATCTCGACTGTAGTCAAATGAAATGTGAAATTAGTATATGCTGGTTTATTTATATAGTGCGCCAGATTTGGCCTTATGTCTTGAAATCACTCCAGCAATCCATGTGTGAATTTATAAAACATCTTTTGAATAGAGAAATGGAACTAAAATCGGAAAGAAATCACAAATCTTTGCTTGAATAATCAAATAAGAAAGACGAACATATATTCCTTAATGGCAACAGGATAACTTCACAGAATCCCACTCTTTACCTTCGAAAATACACTTCAGTATACAAAGCACAAAAGCAGTTTTGAAAGTATTTTTTTTATATGCGCAGGTTTTATGCAAAGTGCTTTAAGAGTTGAATCTGTACGAGCTGATTTGTTATCATTGCTTCACAGCCCTCAGACTGCTATCCTTTGAGGGAATAAGGAACAGAAGCCTTGCTGACTTGCCTCACAGTCTTTCCATTATGAAGTCATTTATATGTAAAGCAATAAATATCCTATCCAACACTACTTGTAATCGCTACAGCATGAAATTAAACAATTCGCCTAGCTTGGGAAAGACTCGGAAAAGGCTGGCTCTGTCCTTCGTAGATAGTTCAGATTAGAAGTCTTTCTTTACCTTGATGGAAATTCATCTGGGAGGACAGCGGTGAGGTGTCCGATACTTTCTCATGCAGTCTTTTCCTTATCACATGACTTCTGCTAAGCTGCGAGGCGGTGCTGTCCTCGGCAGCTGCCCGCTCCGCCTGCAAGACAGTAGGACTGCACGTCAATGTCATATGATATGTGGACTTTGGACTTTCATGCTGAAGTGATCCTTGCCCTCTGCTTGTCAGAGGCCGTCGATTTGCTTGGTATAAGCGACTCCGTCTGCTCAGGCACAAAGCAGGATCGAGTTTTGATGGCTTCGTGCTCTCACGCCACCTGTGTTTAAGAAGGGACACCCTCTCTCACGGTGGGAAGTAGAGTAATAGAGAGTGGAAGAGAAAAGGTCATTTCAGAATGTTAAGGAATACTGGTTGAAAACAGCAAAAAAAAATATTTGCAGTGTGTTTTCTTCCAGATTCATTCAGCTTGTCAACAAAGATTGTTTGATATTTCAAATCTTGAAAAAAACTCAGGCACTCACTTATTGAAGACTTCACGTGGGTCAAGCATGATTGCACCTCAAATGGTCAGTTCCACTCAAGGACGATGAATGTAATTCTCGATATGATGTAAATGTAATGTCTTTGAATTTCACAAAGAAATTCTGAAACCAGAATGGCAATGGGGAAATCTTTTCTCTTGCGTAAAGTCCACTCCTTTGGCCAATATGAAGTCTCTAACGGTTATGATTGCTTCAGTATTAACCAAAGAAATGAAGATACTGTAAGCACAAAAGCTGGATTTGTGTCATGTCCCAAGTGTAAGAGTGGTGTGAGAGATGGCTTCGTTGCCTCCTTTGCGTGTACACGTGCCCACTCAATTTCCTGCTTAGAAGTCTGGAACCAAATCTCACTTCCTTCATTCATACAAACATTAATTTCAGGCAGTTGCTCACCTGTATCCCACGTTGCTGCTCACATCTCTCAATAATGAAAAGAAGATTATTAGTATAAGTGTACTACTTACCTCACTGACGCTTCCCACAGCAAACTGGACCATTTTCTTTATGTAGACATTTGCTGGTAAGGGAGCAGATTCCCTCTGATGTGCCTCACATGCTTCCAGAATTGATTCAAGAGAAAGTCTTTTATGTGGCAGATCTTCACATAGTGTCAGCAAGAGCGTGTGTAGTTGGTCACTCAGCTGGAGGGACTGAGTTAAAATGGAGGTACTGTTAAATGACATCTCTCAGTGGTCTGAAATCCTGTGTAAACTGGGACCGGGAATTTCTATAAGCCTTTCACCCTGGGTGAGAGATGGGCACCGAATTCCTTTAGACTTTGTGAAAATTCCAGACAGGCAGCATAACAGCACTACACGGAGCCTCTGATGGGATCCAGGATAGCCTTGGAAGGAACTGGCATCTACGAGGAGGGTCATCAGCCTGTATAGGGGCTTCCTGGTGACAGACAACAGCTCAATCTGCTCCACAGCTTTGCTAATTAGACTGTGAATCTTAAAGATTCGTGCAAGTAAGACATGTGGCAGCTTTAGCTTCAAAAGGTGAGGAGTCACACCAGCCAAAACTGTTGCCATAGAGACCAGATACTTAAATTTTATAGTTATTTAGCTTATAGAGCTTTTTCTCTTAGACCATGTATACCCATGAAAGTGAGGTTAAACCTACTAAAAGCTTGTGCTTTCCAAATCTAAAACATACAATCAAAGGCATGGATATAGAAATGAAGCAAAATGGGTGCTACAAATCTTTGACAGGATTCTGGGTAAACAACAAATGCAAAATTTCAACCAGCAAAGAAGCTGGTAGAATTTGCTCAGAACTAAGGAAAGTTATTTAGGTTTATTCTAACATCCCGTTCTTTGAAAAAGCACATAAATGTGCACAGAACCACAGCCATGCGGACATGATGTTTTTCTTTTAGCCCTTCCTATCTTAGAATCATAGAATCATTTAGGTTGCAAAAGACCTTTAAGATCATCAAATCCAACTGTAAACCTAACCCGGCCAAATCCACCACGAAACCGTGTCCCTCAGTGCCACATCTACATGCCTTTTAAATACCTCCAAGGACAGTGACTCAACCACTGCCCGGGGCAGCCTGTTCCTTACTACAGTCTTGGAATAAATAACCTTCACTCTTAAAAGCAAGNGCCCGCTCCGCCTGCAAGACAGTAGGACTGCACGTCAATGTCATATGATATGTGGACTTTGGACTTTCATGCTGAAGTGATCCTTGCCCTCTGCTTGTCAGAGGCCGTCGATTTGCTTGGTATAAGCGACTCCGTCTGCTCAGACACAAAGCAGGATAGAGTTTTGATGGCTTCGTGCTCTCACGCCACCTGTGTTTAAGAAGGGACACCCTCTCTCACGTTGGGAAGTAGAGTAATAGAGAGTGGAAGGGAAAAGGTCATTTCAGAATGTTAAGGATACTGGTTGAAAACAGAAAAAAAAAAATATTTGCAGTGTGTTTTCTTCCAGATTCATTCAGCTTGTCAACAAAAATTGTTTGATATTTCAAATCTTGAAAAAAACTCAGGCACTCACTTATTGAAGACTTCACGTGGGTCAAGCATGATTGCACCTCAAATGGTCAGTTCCACTCAAGGACGATGAATGTAATTCTCGATATGATGTAAATGTAATGTCTTTGAATTTCACAAAGAAATTCTGAAACCAGAATGGCAATGGGGAAATCTTTTCTCTTGCGTAAAGTCCACTCCTTTGGCCAATATGAAGTCTCTAAAGGTTATGATTGCTTCAGTATTAACCAAAGAAATGAAGATACTGTAAGCACAAAAGCTGGATTTGTGTCATGTCCCAAGTGTAAGAGTGGTGTGAGAGATGGCTTCGTTGCCTCCTTTGCGTGTACACGTGCCCACTCAATTTCCTGCTTAGAAGTCTGGAACCAAATCTCACTTCTTTAATTCATACAAACATTAATTTCAGGCAGTTGCTCACCTGTATCCCACGTTGCTGCTCACATCTCTCAATAATGAAAAGAAGATTATTAGTATAAGTGTACTACTTACCTCACTGACGCTTCCCACAGCAAACTGGACCATTTTCTTTATGTAGACATTTGCTGGTAAGGGAGCAGATTCCCTCTGATGTGCCTCACATGCTTCCAGAATTGATTCAAGAGAAAGTCTTTTATGTGGCAGATCTTCACATAGTGTCAGCAAGAGCGTGTGTAGTTGGTCACTCAGCTGGAGGGACTGAGTTAAAATGGAGGTACTGTTAAATGACATCTCTCAGTGGTCTGAAATCCTGTGTAAACTGGGACCGGGAATTTCTATAAGCCTTTCACCCTGGGTGAGAGATGGGCACCGAATTCCTTTAGACTTTGTGAAAATTCCAGACAGGCAGCATAACAGCACTACACGGAGCCTCTGATGGGATCCAGGATAGCCTTGGAAGGAACTGGCATCTACGAGGAGGGTCATCAGCCTGTATAGGGGCTTCCTGGTGACAGACAACAGCTCAATCTGCTCCACAGCTTTGCTAATTAGACTGTGAATCTTAAAGATTCGTGCAAGTAAGACATGTGGCAGCTTTAGCTTCAAAAGGTGAGGAGTCACACCAGCCAAAACTGTTGCCATAGAGACCAGATACTTAAATTTTATAGTTATTTAGCTTATAGAGCTTTTTCTCTTAGACCATGTATACCCATGAAAGTGAGGTTAAACCTACTAAAAGCTTGTGCTTTCCAAATCTAAAACATACAATCAAAGGCATGGATATAGAAATGAAGCAAAATGGGTGCTACAAATCTTTGACAGGATTCTGGGTAAACAACAAATGCAAAATTTCAACCAGCAAAGAAGCTGGTAGAATTTGCTCAGAACTAAGGAAAGTTATTTAGGTTTATTCTAACATCCCGTTCTTTGAAAAAGCACATAAATGTGCACAGAACCACAGCCATGCGGACATGATGTTTTTCTTTTAGCCCTTCCTATCTTAGAATCATAGAATCATTTAGGTTGCAAAAGACCTTTAAGATCATCAAATCCAACTGTAAACCTAACACGGCCAAATCCACCACGAAACCGTGTCCCTCAGTGCCACATCTACATGCCTTTTAAATACCTCCAAGGACAGTGACTCAACCACTGCCCGGGGCAGCCTGTTCCTTACTACAGTCTTGGAATAAATAACCTTCACTCTTAAAAGCAAGGTACAATCCATCTTAATGGGAACAATTCTGGATTTTGAAGAAAAAGGAAAGTAAAGGTGAGGCCTAACTAAATTCCTGATTTGGACGAACTGGTATTTTTGGTGAAGTCTGGACGTCAACACAAGCTTTCCAATTCTTTCTAGTGGTCCAAAACATAAAGCCCCTCTTTCAGATTGTGCCTCTCGATCTTTGAACCTACCAATACAAGACAGAATTAAAGAAAACAAAAATATTTGTGTTACTGGCCTGGTTTGGAGGAACCTGGAAGTCTGCTGACCAATAAAGAGTCATTCCTAAGGAATACACCAACATCTGTCAAAACAGAAAAGGAAACCCTTTATGAAGTAAACTTTAAATACAAAAAAGCCTCGTACTATAGAGAGACCATCTTTTTGTGTCTTTGGGCACAAAGTGGCAGAAGCCAAACAGATCATTTTTTTAAAAACCCAGACTAGAGGAGACATATACAAAAGTACAATAACGACTCTTGGCTTATGGACTGGGTGGCAAGCGATGAGTGTTGTTCAGCGTGAGGGACTGAGCCAGGCTGCCCTCTATCCCGTGATGCCATAAATAGGAAAAGAAATTTGAACTCCTTAGTTTTGAAGCTCTCCCATTGGTGATTCAAGCTCTCCCCTACCTGTGGGACTGACTAGCGGTCATGGCCAGAAGAGGATTACTGGGCTAAGGGCCATCCTGTTCCAAAGCTTTATGTTTCTGCATGGCATCCAAGTGACCAGTTGTGCGGGAGTCTGAAACTACCGTGTTCTGCCTGAGGGAGGTGTGCACAGATGTGGTCCTAGAGGTATTTAAAACTTTTAGGTACCTGAATGTTGTATCTCACTGTCTTGCCAGAGACACACATTTGGCAGGGAGAAGAAAAGTAAATTGTTAACAAAGGTGAACATATTTCTGACTTCCTGGGAGTGCTTCCACTCTCGGATTGCATAGATACTGCAGTCCCGCTGCTTCTGGGATTACAGTTACCATATTGGCCAAGCATCACGTTCAGAGAAATATTCTTCCTTTCTGTGGGCCTTTACCAGTAATACATTTCTGCAGACCTTGAGGACTGATGTTCAAAACTGATTTTGATGTTGACACGCATGCTAATCTAATGGCGAACTGCAAGATACATGCAAATCTTTCTCACTGTAGCCTAATTTCTTTAGTGTTGTTAGAAATGGAGTTTGACAAAAGATACCTGGTATGTTGCATTAAAACTCACAAGCTTGTCTTCATGAGGTACTGTCAAGATATATTTTGTAATACACCTCACCTTTGTTATTGCGATATGCTGGGTTTTACTCTGTCTATGGAGCAATTCCGGTGCGCTGAAAGGGACAGCTTCTGTCTGAGATGCGTTGTTTTGGAGGGACAAATTTCCTTCAGCAGACAGTAGTACTGACCATGGACAAATCACGCAGATGGCAGGCTCTGGAAAATGTTGTAGAAGATAATGGAGTTCTTAGTGTTGAATTCACTGCACTCAGAAAATCATATTGCTGGTGTCTTACCTGCATTGCCAAACCCATCACTGAAGGTTCCTGGAGATGTACCCAGAAGGCAGTGGAATCATGTTCGTTTATGCCTGGCTGATTTTGTCAGCTGGAATTCAGCGATGGTTAAAGACTTGATTTCTCTCTCACATCATTTCACACATATAAACAATATATTGATTTCAATGGCTTTCTGAAGCCTAAGGAAAGTCAGAATTACATCCCGTGTGCAGATTCTGGAGATCTTGACATTTTTGGTAGATCTTTTTATGCAAAGCACAAGAGAATATCAGAAGAGTAGAACACTCCTTCCAACAAAGCATGAATACTTTGAAGCTGGCATTTGCAAAAGACCTTAAGTTAGCTTCCATTAAGTTACACGACCATGGTACAAATCTCTTCTCTGTGGTGATATTTTTTTGTTCTGTGTGCTGCTTATAGTCAGTCAGCTCTGCCTTTTAGTAACCTCTCTTTCAGGGTATTGTGTCTAGCAAAGCCAAGTTACTTTGCCAGAAATTCAGTGTCAAGAGTCAGTATCTTTTTATTTCCACTGTGCAGATGGAGAAACGGATGCAGAGCCCGGCTTTGGAGACTACAGCGTGTCAGTCAGCAGAAGCTGAGGTAGCCGTAGGAACAAATTTCCTAAGTCCCAGTGCTATAACTGAGTAAGCTTTCCTTTAAGTGGAAACATCATTTCCAGCTAACCTGAACTTCGGGATTATTTTACCAGAATGCAAATATGGAAACTGTCCAAACCGTACCTTAGACTAGATTCTACCAGTAATGTCAACAGCCGTGATATTTTAGCATTATTCACATTCAGTCTGTCTGTGTGTCCGTTCTATTAAAAGAGAGGGGATAGTTCAACCAAAGGTGTTTTCAAATGATAAACGTAGATCTGACAAGGTCCTGAGGACACTAATAGGCTTTAATAGCCCTGATCAGCCTCACCTGGGACCTTCCCCCATCCTCTGCCCATGGTCCCAGGCTCCAGTTGAGCTCAGCGCAGGGCCTTGAGTCCCTGCCTGAGGTATGGTGTAGGAGCGCTTGTCTCCAGCTCAGCCACACCATGCCTTGCCTGACTGTGGACCTCATTGATCCTGACCCACGGACTGACTTCCCAACCTGGCCTCAGACTCGCCTTGTCCCTGTGGATTTGCTGGTGATCGCTGGGCTGTCTGACCCTGGTTGCCCACACTGGGCCTGATCCTGACTCAGCTTCCCAGCTTGACATTGGGCCTTGCATTGCCACCACAAACTTGTGTGGTGTTCTGGATTCTCAGTTGTCAACCCCAGACCTGCCCCGCTCACCTTATTTGGGTACTGTGGGATAGGGCCCTGCCTGGCCCGGCCCCTGCCCTGCCACCCCGTAACCGTGCTTGGGTCCGGGCTCCCTGTCCCTTAGGGAACAGCTTGCCATGGCTCTTCACTGAAAAAATCTATTTGAAGGTGTCTCAGTAATGAACTGGATTCTTCTTGTAAAGGGCTGAGTGCACTTAAAAAGTATCACTGCAGAGATCCACTGACGTCGGTCTCAGTGGTCTGAAGTGAGAGCGGAAGCGTGAGGATGTGCAGTCTCCTGCAAACGCTCCACACTTGCGTGCATACGTTAAGTGAATTTAACCAAAGACATCTAAGTGATTTCATTAAAATATTCATTAAAAAAGCACGATGAAAAGCATCTAAGATAAATCTGTTTACTTTAGAAAGAGGAAAAGCTGCGTTAACTTTGTCAATATTTAGATAAAGGGTTCCTGAAAATATAGGTAATTTAAAAAAAAAAACAACGTTGGCTGTTGAACAACTCTCTTCAGTCGAGACCGTGAGAACAGAGACTCTTCAGATCTCCATAGGAGAAGAGCTCAGGAACATGCCCTAAATGCTTCGGTGTTTTAGCATTTAAAAATTATGTACCAAAAAATGGCTACTTCGTTCTTATGCAGGGACCTTGACATCAGGAAAATGGATGGTAAAAATGGGTAAAATGTTAAGCTGGGAACTCGTATACAGATAGGGGGTTGTATAGCTAGAGGACCCAGAGATTCAGGACTTATAGACCACTAGTATTTGCAACAGTTGTGGCATTTACTTCTTTAGAAAATTAAAGGTCTTAAAATCATCAGCTGGCCTTCTCTCTTGCTCCTTCCCCATTTTCGGTAGTATCGTACGCAAATACAACTAGCACATGCTGGAAAATTTGTTTGTTTTAGAAACAGATAGGCAGCTTGTACGTTAGCCTCAATGAGATTACCTGGACTTCCCTAATGTTGGCCAGCCAACGAGTCAGCATACCTGCCTAACCAGTCAGTGCCCAAAGACACTGGAAATACCGCTATGGCACGTGGTGCTGACTGTCACCAGGTCTAGGGGGATTTATCACATCAAGCACAGTGCAGCACAAACACATCAGTACTAGCCCTGAGAAGAGGCTGATTTCAGAAGCAATATACCTGTAATTAAGAGATGTGGAGCCAGAGATATGCCTTAGTCAACTGGGATGATGCTATGCAGGGCCAGTTCACCTCCACTGCACTCCAAGAAACTCGAGACTGGGGATTCAGCTCCAGAATGAGTCCAACTTGGCATCACTTCTGGACTTGAGCTCTCTAAAGTCATGTTGGAGCAGCCTTGCACTTGACCTGTAGACCAGCATGGTTCTACATCCCTACTTCCTCTTGTTTTACTCTTCATCATCTGATCATAATACCCTGAATTTGTCTGGTGCAGCATAGGGAACATAGGCTGATTATCTCAATTCAGTAGACATCCAACAAGCCTTTTTTTTTTTCCCCCTTAAAAAAAAAAAAAAGAGATGAGGAGAGCATAGTGTCAGCTTAGTGTCTGGCACTGAGTTGGTAAGCTGTGCTGGACCTGAGCTGAATCTATGCAGGCGGGTACCCCTGTGCTGCACACTCCTGGTGCCTGTCTTGCCTGGGCTGTTCTACCCTCGTGTTATACCAGACAATAGAGAACTGATGCTACAGTCAACCTGCTATAGTGTTCCAGTCCATTAAAAACCAGTTGGCAATAAAAGTTTACCCCTCCAGCTATAGCGGAAGTTACACCTCACTTGTTTGCAGTATTTTGTATTTTGGTTCTACATGGTCATGAGGTAAGGAGACGTCATCCATTCTCTCCTCAAAAGGAATACACATTGTCATAAACAGTTCCCAAAATGTGACAGGTTGCTCAGCTGTGCTGTCTTGTACAGCTGCCCTGCTCGGCAAGCATTCCTCGTGATGATTTGCCATTATGATTAGTCACATTATTATCATCAAGGATAAAAGTCCCTTACTAGCTGAATGAGGGGCCACGTGGGGTTGCCTGTCCTCCTCTGTCAGTACACGAAGGACGTGATCTTAGCTGGCACTGCGCTTTCTCTGTGTGTGTTACTTGGACTTGTGTAAGGACTCTTCTGTCCTGTTCCACCGTGTATAGTTGTACTTAGATGAATTAATATCTGATGTGTAAATTGGAAAAAAATGGGTGAAGATTTCTTACGTAGGCAGAGCAGTTTGCATGTAATCCCAGCAGCGCTGGAAGGTTTCTCATTTTTATTAGAAATATGCTATTATTGCCATTAGTGCTTTTTGTCTCAAAAAAAAACCCCAACCAAACAACGAAAATGACCAAACTCTCAAAAGAGCTAAAATAACTCAAGAATGAATTTCCAACAGTAAGAACTATAAGATACTTTTCACCTCACCTTTGTGAAGGTCCTCCAGAAGCTGCACTGTGGCCAGGTACAAGACTGCCCATATTTCTTCTTCCTCCAAAGGGCTTCCTTTTGCCCACAGGACCTCGGCCAGTGTCACGCAGGAACTGCTCATGCCTGCTGCAGTAGAAACCGGATTTTGGACACAATGAAGTAGACTGAATTGCTCAAAGCAAACCATACCGATTACAGCTTCTCTCACAATAAGAAATACTTGGTGAACTGCCCTGCTGCTCAGTTCACAAAAGGTGGGTATTGTTCATCCCTGTCTTAATCTGAGTAAGAGTAAATAAAGGGGACTGAACTAAGTGAATTCCTGTAATCTTTTTCAGCCCTTTTACTCATCATTTGAAACCAGCCACAAAATTCTGTGGGGCAAATAGTTTTTACTCAGGAGCTCCTTCACGAATATATGCTGTTCAGATTTTGTGAGTGGTTATCTGAATGGTAGGGAATTGATTTTGCGGCTTAATTGGATGCTGTTGTCTATACAAGCATGACAGAGTTAATCTAAGACAAAGAGAATCTCAAAGCAAGAGAGATGCGCTGTAACATGAAAGGTTTATAGACACAGTCCAACAGAGCAATTGAGTTTCAGTCACTGCTCAGCAGACGATCAGTACAAGCTTGTAGACTTACTGAATTCAATGATGAGATATTTTCTTGGTCAGATAACTGAGACTCAGAACTTGCAGTTTATCTGTACCAATATATATATAAACTTGCTTTGTTTCACTAAACCGAGTTAAAAGATGATTCCCTCTGTGAGCTGCTGAATAGCAATTTAGTGGTTCCCGGCACACTGTCCTGTCTGACAGGTCCATAAGTCCTGGCGTACTGCAGAAGAATGTCGGCCCACACACTCTCCCTGTTTTGTCTCAGCTGCAACACAGCATCAGATCATTTAGAGAAAGGCATCCTGTAGGGAATCATAATTTAATGGCTTACCTCTTGAAAAAGGGATTTTCCTCATCCCAGCCAATTAGAAACTGACTTGTAACTTGTATCAAGTCGTCTTGTCCCCCAAATGCTTTGTCATACTAAATATTATCAAAGAAGGTTTTGTTCTTCATGAATGGGTCTAATTTTTCCATTTCATCAGTTTTACATTTCTGTACTTTACATATCTAGGCAGAGCTGCTCTAGGTCTACACATCTGTAAGGAAAACTGAACCCACACTTAAAGTTTGCTAAAAATTATTGATCTTAATTTACACTTTTGCTGTTATTATCCTGTAACAATGAGCTGCGCAGTTCATTGTATGCTGTGTAAATAGGGCCACAATGAGAAAACTTGGAAGCGATCCATCTATTGCTTTGAGGTTTTGACATTGTCTGTACACCACCAAGTAAGGACACTAGAGCCTTGGATGCTACTGTCACGTATAGGATTATAAATGCCACTGAAAAATGACTTCACTTACAGCCTGAGAACAGATCTTCACCCCAACCATTTCTTCACCCTCTGTACACAGCCCACTTACTGCTACCATTTGCTCTCTTCCTGCAGTACAATTTACTGTGACTTACAGCTGATTCCTTTGCCAGCTTCCCGTTTATTATGCAGCCTTCGAGGGGTCACTGCAAGAGCGTTATGATGTTCCGCAGACCAACTTGTTGCTGATTAATAGACTACTCAGACTTTGGTTCATGGGGTCTTGTCCTGGCTCACTAGCTTCCAAACGTGGAATCACAACATTGGAAGAATGATCCCTTGCTGCAATCACTACGGGATTATGGACCAACCTAGTAACATTTTAAACAGAACCAGAGTCCTAATTTTAGTCTCTGTAGCTTCAAAGGACAGTAAAGCTTCTTAAGAACCTAACCTTAATTAGAAGAGACAGACAAATCTTCTTAATCTAAGCCATCACCGTTTCTCTTAATAATAAATTACTGTGATAGCATTTCACTTAACCCTGTGGTACTGGGACTCAGCAATCAATTCACATCCCCAGAGCCAGAATCTGTGTGGCTTCTCCATATGGGTAATCCACCAGACTGTACTTAGTGCTGTTTTATTTAAGACCGTGCTGGGGGAAGGAGCGCTGCATCCTCTGTTTTAGATAGAAGTGCTAATACCAAGTGATTTCAGTGCTGGTATTTCTAACTAGCTTAAGTTACTCAATAAGCAACTATCCAGGGTGCAGGCATTACAGCTTTATAGAGCCAAAGTGAAATCGGCAGTTACACCAGAGCTGCTTAACTTTTGTATTTAATGTTTTTCCTACGAGTAAAAGTAAAGTCTCGGATCAATACGAAGTATGAATTAAATGAATTCTGCTAGCAGTGTTGTGCAAATTTCTTCCAAAAATGATTAGATTGTATGGCCATGGAAATCATAATCTCTTTAAAGTGTAGTAAGTTATTGCTTTAGTGCAATGTAGAGTTAAGCAATGTGTTATTTTGCAGCAAACTGGCAATTGGTTTTTAAACACACTCAGAATGCCCTGTAATTTTGGGCTGTATTTTTGACTTTTGGTTTTCAAGACCAGCATGATGTGATATTTGACAAGAATATAACTGTATGAGTGCTTGGGGAAAAAAATACATTTCATTTCCTTTTATAGCCAGGCTGTGCTATGTATATGATATGAGAGTAAAAGTGACATAAAGATATCGTTATCATTGTAGCACTGCACATATTCATGGTCCCTCAATTTAATAAAAGCTGTGATCCAGAACCAAACAATTCGGACTTTCAAACAAGCTACAACTGACAAGGCAAAGCAGACAAATTAGGAGGCAAGGAGGAAGAAGTTAACAGTAACCTTGCAAAAAGGGACTCGGTTGTTTGCAGTGCACATCAGGAAACGATGGTAGATCTAGTTGAGCCCGCGGGGAAAACTAGAGCAGCAGAATGTAATCACCCACTTTGGAGTCTGGCCAGGATATAGAGGTTAACGGTTTTGTGCCTGGAAAAAGTAGCAAAGGGCTTTCAGTGCCAATTTGTGCTCTGAGGTCAAAGACAAATCTGCTGACTTCTATGGAAAAAGGTGGTGCCATCCAAATAAGCAAATTAGCCTAAAATATCCTCCCCGTTCTAATCTTTGCAGCACATTCATTCATTACGCGGATTGTATCAAGTCAATAGATTTTCCCCTGGAAGAATCTGCTCTCCTTGCATAGATACGAAAGGTACAGTGAGGTGAGGCTAACCTGTCACTGTGCCACAAACACCCACCTGTTTATCACCTTTCTTTTTAAACTATTTTATTCTATTTTTGTACATTTTGTTTTATCATATGTGCAAGCTTTTGTCCAAAGTCATTGCAATCTAGGCTCAGTGAAAGAAATTGAATTGATTATAAAAGATAAATGAACTATAGCTTTGCATCTGAATTTAACACTTAATAACAATCACACGTTAGTAATTTCATATGCCAGGGTCACTTTACATGCAATTTGGCTTTATTAGATTTGTCAGTCTTATTTAGTAAAATGTAAGGGAGCAACTTGGCTTTTGTCAGCCTTCATCTTTACTTCTGCGGCTTTGCTGATTATATGAAGACAATAAAAGACCTAAAAACTATTTCTTTTGTAGGGAAACTGACTTTCCCTTAACAAACACAGTCATGTGAATTAAACATCCTCAAGGGGAATGTGGCATCTGGATTCCTAACAAAGTGACAGCCACTGTTACGCAAGCCTGTCAGAGGGAGTTTACTGGGGACCTGGTTCAGCTGTAGCATCAGTTTCTGTAGCATGAAAGTCTTAATCCATCGCCTGGATGATGGTGAAAAAACCGATGAAGAAGGGAGATCATAGGACACAGCTGAGAATAAGATGGTGAGGAAGGACAAAATCACGTTTAGGTTTTGAAAATATGGGGTCAGGTTTCTTTCGGGGCTACTTTTAAAGTCATGAAGCAAGAACAGATTTGCCCCGTTTGGGAATACTGAAAAACAACTGGAAATGAGAACTTGGGCAAAAAGTTTGTGTGTAAACACAGCAACAACAACAACAACAAAGGATTAACCTTGGGTAGGAACCAAGCATCCTGTGAACTGGAAAGGCTTCTGCCAAACCAGAAATGCCTTTCAGTTTTCACTGCCTGGAAGCTGTTCTTGCAGAGGTCTTGTCCGTCTTCTGACTGAGCGTTCCGTTCTGCCTCCTTACCCTGTGTGTTGCCAAGTACCAAGCTGGAGATGTAACCAGCTTGTAACCTGCTGCCGTGCGTTCTGTAAACAGTTGTGTCTGAGGAAGGCGTTTACCTATTTATGGTTTGGACATAAATGCCCATCGTAGCCCCTCTACTGGAGGTGGCTGATTGATTTTGACGCGAGTAAGCCAGAGAGAGGCCGCATAAGCAGCTCCTCTGTCAGACCGGAGGGGTTGCTGCCCTCGGCCACTAACTCGCTGGGGGAGTGTGAGCGTGGGCTCGTGCTGGCAGGCGAGCGCGAGGGGGCCTGGCATGTCACTTCTTCCGTTTGCACCGCTCTATCCAGAAAAAGTTGTCTGCTTGCAGCAGTACCTGTAAGCTGGTGTGAACATACTGCACAGGAAGACACGTGAAGTTGGCTAATACTGATTTTGCTTAATTTTACCGCTGCGCTGCGTGGAAGTATCTGAATCTCCATTGGTCGCTTTCAAGGGCAACTTTAGAGACCAGGAATTGTTTCTTCTAGTGCAGCATTGAAGGACACACCAATAAAACTACACACAAGTCTATAAAAAGATGGTCTTTAGCCCACTTCCTCTAGATACAGCATGTTCCTTAGCCTTCTGTCCCCTCCAGCTGTTGTTCTCCAATTTCTTAGCCACGTCTAGCAGTCGCCTTTAGGCCTCGGGTGCTGCCTGATAGACTAAAAGTACCTCCTGTAAATAGATGACCAAAAGCAAGGGGACCCACTCCTGCCTCAGTATAGCCAAAGGCAAAATTTCTTGTATCGGTGGCAGCAAGATGAAGTGAGGAAAAAAAAAAACTTTTTGGAAGAAAGGACTTAGCCAGAGGACCTCAGGTGTGTTCTGCAAGATGTCGAGCAATCTGCTTTGACATCTAAGCTGACCAAATGCCAGAAAAGATGGGAACTTGACGTGACATTTTCCAGGGTGCTGGAGGGCCAGTAGACTCATTTTAAGGGCTGAAAAGGGGTCCGTGGCAGACGGATTAGCAAGACAGACTTGATAATTCCTGAAGATCTAGAGCTCTATGTGCAGTTGCAGGGCCATGATCTCGTTGCATTTTGAGACACATGGTGGGGTAGCTTGCAGGACTGGACTGCTGTCATGGATGGCTACATACCTTTTAGGACAGACAGGCCAGTGGGGTGAGATGGTGGAGCTGCTCTCTGTGCAAGAGAGCAACTGGAACGTATCGAGCTCTGCTTAGGGGTGGATAAAGAACATGTTGAGAGCTTATGGGTAAGAATTAAGGGACAGGCTAATATGGGTGACACTGTTTTGGGTGTTTACTACAGGCCACCTGACCAGGAAAAGGGAGTTCATGAGGCCTTCTACAGACAGCTGAAAGTGGCCTCATGATCACACCCCATAGGTGACTTCAACCACCCCGACGTTTGCCGCAAAGGCGACACAGCCGGGCAAACACAGTCCAGGAGGTTTCTGCGGAGCATTGATGGTAACTTTTTGACACAAGTGGTGGAGTAGCCAACGAGGAGAGAGAGGTGTTCTGCTGGACCTTGTACTAACAAACAAAGAAGAACTGGTTGGGGATGTGAAGGTTTGGGGGCAGCCTTGGCTGCAGTGACAATGAGAGATGGTGGAGTTCAGGATCCTGCAAGGAAGAAGCAGGGCAATAACCAGAATTTCAGCCCTGGACTTCAGGAGACCTGACTTTGGCCTCTTCAAAGACTTACTTGGAGGAATCCCATGGGTTAGGGCTCTAGAAGGCAGGGGGGTCCAAGAGAGCTGGTTAATACTCAAGCACCACTTCCTCCAAGCTCAAGATCAGTGCATTCCTATGAGTAAGAAATCAAGCAAAGGAGCCAGGACACCTGCATGGACGAGCAAGGAGCTTCTGGAAAAACTCAAATGGCAGAAGGAAGTTTACAGAATGTGGAAAAAGGGAGTGGCCGCTTGGAAGGAATACAGGAACATTGTCAGAGTATGCAGAGATGCAACAAGGAAGGCTAAGGCCCACTTGGAATTAAATCTGGCAAAGGATGTCAAGGACAACAAGAAGAGCTTCGTCAAGTACATCAGTAGCAAAAGGAAGACTAGAGAAAATGTGGGCCCACTGCTGAATGAGGTGGGTGCCCTCATGACAGAGGATACAGAGAAGGCAGAGTTACTGAATGCCTTCTTTGCTTCAGTCTTTACTGCTCAGGCCAGAAATCCCGGACCTGAGAGGTAAGAGAAAAAGTCTGGAGAAAGGAAGACTTTCCCTTGGCGGAGGAGAATCAGGTTAGAGCTCATTTAGACAAACTCAACACCTCGGCATTTGAAAGGTCATGGAGAACAGGAGAGGTACCTGAGGACCGGAGGAAAGGCAACGTCACTCCAGTCTTCAAAGAGGGCAAGGAGAAGGACCCAGGAAACTCCAGGCCAGTCAGCGTCACCTCCATCCCTGGACAGGTGATGGAACAGCTCACTCTGGATGTCAACCCAGGTGAGGACTTCAACCTGGATCAAATCAGTCTGTCTATCCTATCTCTTGATTTTCCTCTGTGGTTCCACCTCTCGAAGATTAATAACGTACAGTAACATGTTGCTTTGAACTGCCTTACGTTTAAGAGTAGCCCAGTGATGAATTTGTATCTTTACATCTTTATGACACAAGAGTTCAGAAACTTCATCAAAAGGGACTGAAAATTCATTGATGACTAGAAGTAAATTAAAACACAAGTAATACCTGACTAAGGGCAAGGCAAATGCTTTTTCAATAGGAAGTGTTCCAGCTAACCTAAGAAAAGATCTTGCAGCCTATCTCAGGACTTGCTGTGCAATAAATCAGACTCGGAATACAGAATTAGGGGGATTAAGAATAGGGCTGATATTAACATTTGGACTGAGCTGTAGTTTTGAAATAATCAGAGATAATTCCAAAGTAAATTTACAGACTTTACGAACAGTCTGTCCCGAGCCGAGCAGTGCATCGATGTGACATGACGAAGGCAGACCGCTTTCTGCAGTCACAGGTGAAGAAGGAAGGGACGCAGCCAGCATCAGTCTCACTGCCTCTGACTTCCCTGAGTCGTGGCGGCAGAGACAGCGTCTGGCATGGACCTGGACCAGGGCCAGAATCACCGCTCTGTATTCTGTAGGAGGTATCTCCAGAAAGATAATTAACGGATCTCCTTTATGCACTTAAATATTATATAGTTATAAATGTGAATGTAGAAACGTTTTTGAAATTGAAATTATCTTAGTATGCATACAGATTAAATATTTGATTTATAGACTCATTTCTGAATTGAAGTGGGAAGGTAGGGCTTCCTTTATATAGAGACAGAAGATCATTGCACAGTAAATACGTATTAAACTGATTCTGGGTCTCTGTAGTTTGGGATCAGTGAAACAATTCTGCCCCACGCAAGAGTGTCCACACTTAAATATTCTTAAATGAACAGTTTTCACATGAGGATCACAATCTTTTGTTGCTCAAGTCATCTGCTTCTTTAAAAAAAAAAAAATCCAAACCGTGTAATTTTGAATACTGTATAGAGAATTTGCGAGGCGTTGATCTTCAAAATAAGTAGGACTGGGCAGGCAGGAGATGCTGAAGAAGCACTGGAAGCTGGGACCAAACTGTCTGCCTGCGAGAATCCTAAACCTCTTTTGTTTTGCATCTGATCCGTAAGAATCCACAAAACTGTAACGTGCAATTGGCTACAGAGGAGAGGAAATAATCACTGCAGTCCGTAATTGTGATGGGCTCTGACTGCATCTGTTGTGTTGATGGCAGTTCTGGTTTAGTACTTCAGGTTATATTTTGTTTCTGAAGAACAGTACTCCTCCGTAAGACAAATTAGGCTTATCAAAAATACAGTATAGAAACTATTTACTAAGAAATGACAACTAAATATATTGGTTTTATAGGCACTATTAATCTATAACATTTAAAATTGAAAACCCAAGTAAATTCTCGAACAGTAAATTCTCAAAATATATTAAAAAGTAGTTTAAATTGAATTAAGGCAATGTTCTTGCTATCGCCAAACTAATGGCGATTACTGATAATCTTAGGGGAAATACAGAAAAAACTATTGAAAATAAATGTAATATAATATCTTAATCATAACTGTATGAATATTTTAGAGAAACAAAATAGAAAAGAATGTGGGGAGATTAGATGCCCTCACTGTGTACTTTAGACTTTTTTATATGTCTAAATTAAACTCTGAGCTTCTTGTGTATGTAAGGCATTTAAGGGCCAATAAAGTAACCCTTTAATGTATTTAAAGTCAGCTCTTGATACGTGGTATCATTCATGACAACATGGGTTTTTTTGCCTGGAAATTTAAGCATAACAACTGGATAAAACCTGGATAATTTCTAATCACTTTGCTTAAGTACAACCTACTATATTTTAATGCTGTTTGTCCATAAAATACCAACAAATTTTAGCTACATAAAAAGTTGGAAGAGACTGAAAAGAGCACATTTTTGAAAGATGTAGCTTAACATGAATTTAAATCGTAACCTGATTTATTTACATATATTCCTTACACAAATTTTATACTCTGGCTCATTGTACACTTGTGATTATAATTTTGGAGAGAATACTCTGTATTCCTCATACCAGAGAGATGAATCTCATTAAGTATGAAATTCAACTCTCTGAAATATGGGGTGGAAATTTGTGGGTTTATAACTTGAATAAACACTTCAAATGATGTAAAAAAAATCTGTTCAAATACGGTAGACAGGCGGAGCCAAATCTGTAAACACTGACAAGTCAATAAGGGAGTTGCCTTGTTGCTGAAGTATGACTTGCTTAGAAAGATTATGCCACAGAAGTTATAGCTGTAATGATATAGCCTTCGTTATATGATATTTTTCACCCTATAATGTAAATGTCTTTATTTTATTTCCTTTCTAGAAACATGGACTTTAATCAATAGGAGAATTAACCAGGCTATTGCAAAGTATCCACCACTCAAGGGGAATAAATTTTCATTGCTGAAGAGAGCCATATTTCATTGCTAGGAGATCATAAACTTCTCATAGGTTGGGCCAGTCTTTAAAAAGTCTGATCTTTGAAGAAGACACTTGAAATCTGATTCCTGAACAGGGTGGTAATGTGCCTCTCTGTAGAGAATTTCATGAGCCGAGTCGTAAGGGTGTTAAAGCTGTGGCTTTTTTACAAGTTCTGTGGCCACTGTTCTTCAGAAACACAAAATGTTACTGATGCCAAAAGAAAATGTAGAAAATCTCAGCATCCTACAGAGTTAGACTTACAGGGCCAAATTCCAATTTCCTCTGTATTTCAAAGGGAACTGACCTGTGAATTTCAGAGGAGAATATGACACTATCTGCCGTCAGTTTGCAAATAGATATTCTTTCAGTAGAAATGCGTAAAAACATCTCACTGGGTAACTGCATTCAAAAGAAAGTGGTGCTATGTTTGTTCTTGCTAAGCTTGTATGCGCTATCGCCGCCGCCCCGGCTGACGTCAAACCCCAAGCACCTCACAGAGTAGCTACGGTAGAGAGCTACTGCCCTTCTTTGGTTTTTTTTACGCGCCTGCCGTTAGAAGGTCACTGTACAGACTGGCTGGAGACGGGGGCCTGGGGCTGAGCCTCGTACCTCTACCGCATCATCTGCGTCAGAGTGCTGCAGAGACTGAAGCTTCGAAGTCATGCCGTCTGCTGCTGCAGTACCACAACCAGTGGGACAGTAGAACTCAAGCCCCATAGTAGGATTTCTCTTTTCTGCTTCTTTTTGGTTTATGTCCTTTTTTAGGCATTATGTAATTCTCTGCCATGAGGCAGCCTTGTTCCAGACATAGGCACCGGCAACGAAGAGTCAAAGGACATTCTGAGGTGAAAAGGTAGCACCGTAACACGTGTCAAAGATCCTGAGCAGGCATTAGTCCAGCTTCTTCAGGTGCCAAAGAAAAATGAAGTCCCAAATTACTATACTGTCCTATACTGCTGTAGTGTAGTGCACTACTGTATCCTGCTCTGTACTCTGCCTATGCTGTCCAGGCTTCCCAAAGTCTCTCCATAGCTTCTCAAGCAGCTATTCCTACTGTAGTCAATGCTGCTGTGGTTTGCCTGCTGTTAATATGTTAACAGGTACTCTAAAGCTAGTTTTTGAGTCCTGAAAGTGTCCCAGTTATACCTTTGTTTGCAGTAGGGAGAGATATCCAGAGCTGCCGAACTTTGTTCTGATGCTCACTGGCTCTATCACCTGAGGAAGTCTCAGTGCCCTCTTGCACCACATCACTGAGGATGGTGCTATTTGCTATCGTTAGTGATCCACCTTAGATGTAAACAGTAAATTACCATTATTTGTATTCCTCTGGAATTTCCCTCTAAAAAATTCTAAATCAGTAATATTTATGAAGCCTGTGCCAAAACTTCCATAAAATAAGGCTGCTTTTATTTCAGAAACTGCAAACTGTAATGCAGGGACTTGCCTGAAAACACATTAGAGAGCAGTAGAGAAGGAATAGGAAACCAGTTTCTTAATTGACAGTCTTTAGTCCCAGGTTGTAATCACTAGGGACGTGTCTTTCTGGTGTTTGGAGTTCAGTCCTGTTTCCTAAATAATAGTACTCAGTATAAATCCATGAATAAATAACATATTTAAACATGTTTTTCAGAATCATGTGAACTGTCTTATATTGTGGAGACTTATCCCTGCCATAAAAGCAGTAAGTTTACTGCCTTCTATTCCTTTGTCTTCAATAGAAAATTTTTATTAGTGAAATTCTGTCATAGGTGAATGTTTCTAACTCCAGAAGAAGGCAGGAGGGACCGAGCGCTGACATTCTGGAGCACAATCTGACCAACTCTATGTTACTGTTTTTCATACAAGCCAGCAGCCTTCTAATGAACTGAGAAATTAAATGAGCTTTAATGTAAAAAACAAATAAACAAAAGCAACAGGGTAAATATTAGATACTGCTGTACAAAACCAAGAAGATGAATGCTTTAATACTTATTTAATTGATAGTGAGATTAAGAGAAATACATAAGAACCTACCTGTACAAGTTGGACAGATGCTGCATCCAGAATAGTCTGAAATCTTCTATATTTTTGCCCAATACTGATTGTTTAGATCATTATAGTTGTAAATGTCACATTAAACATATTCAGGACTTGCTTGGACTTCTGTTCCTTGTTTTTTCTCTCTTTTTCTTTCTTCCCTTCTGTTTTCTCTCTTTCTTCCTCTTTCTTCCTTTCTCTCTTTCTGCTGCTTTGTTTATATCTCGTAACCAAGCACTGTGTGGTCTGGCAAGTGGCTAAGCAAGTAAGCAGTAAGGTTCCTTCTCTTGCTTGCAAGCCAAGCCTAGCAGCTCCTGGTTTGAAGTTGAGGGCAACGTCATGTCTGCTGAGCCTGTTTACACTCCTTCCTTTTCTTTTTTTTTCTTTTTTTTCCCTTTTTTTTGGTAGTTCACCCGCCAGGTAATGAGAGTCAGCTTTTAGGAAGTGGCTCAATATAAATCTGTGGGTCCGGCGACATATAAGAACTCAATTGGATTACCTGACGCACACGGGAGCATCAGCTCTAAAGCCCTGTGCACTGATGTCACTTTCAGCCCTCTGCCAATCCAGGGAGCAGCAGTGCACCAAAGCAGAGTTTGATGGTCTAAGGGGGTAAGTGTGTCTTCTATGAGCAGCTAAATCCTTCAGACTCAATAAACGATGTGGATAAGAGTTTTGATGGGTCTGCCTGGCAGAAAAAAAAACAACTGAAAGAAGGGATTTTTTTTTTTTTTTAAATATTGCTCAATCTAAAAAATTCTGGTTAATTATTGCAGGGTGCAGCTGTGCTCAGAGCAGGGCAAAGGGAGCTCATGGGATGCTGCAGGGCAACTGTGAGTTGGGCATAAGAAAGTGAAGAAAAAAAAACCCTTAGCAAAACAAAAGAAAATTCTATTGGAATTATCCAATAAGCTCCTCACATTAATTGTGCCTCTCTTCTTCCCAGCTCTGTTTCTTTTGGCATTCTATGTTATTCCTTCCATCTTCAAAACAGTTTTCTTCTGGTTTGAGCTAAATAGAAGTCCCTCTGCCTTCAAAAAGACTGAATCAATTTGTTTACTTCCAAGTGTTAAAAAAAAAAACAACAAACCAAGAGAAGACATTATAAAAATGTGTTACGTATTGCAATGGCAAATATCCACTTTTATGATGATGTTAGTATTCAGATAGAGCAGACAGTATTTTATTTTTAAAGAAGGGCCTCAAAAATTGGATGACACAACAGAAAATACAGTATCATACAGAAGGCCAAAAGCTACAAGAAAATATTCTTATCAGGCAACCGTCTCTTTTGCTGTCCATGTCCGTGGTAGACACAAGTCAAGATTATTTTACCATCAGAAGCTGAAATCATCATTGCCCTAAGTCCTCCCACTTTCTTTATCAGCTGACACTCTACCATGTTCTTCTTCATGGCTTGTCCTTCCTTGGACTGTAAGACCATCTCCCCTCCTGATTCTTGTCCTCCATACATGCTCTTCTGGGGAGTAGTTGGAGGATCCCTCACTTTCTCCCTCCAGCTTTGTATCAGCATTCCACAAAGCTGCGTTTGTTTACTCTTTCTCCCTATAATTTGTCCCTGAGCAATATGATTTGCAAATGCAAGTTCAGCTACAATTTTTATGCCAATGCCTCACAGATGTCTCCACTGTAGATTTCTCCCTTCATGTCCAAATGAAAACCTTGCATTGTCTCTCTTTGCCTAACTTCATGCAACCAGTCATTTAGGTTCAACATGGCCCCCAAAAAAGCCCTCTTATTTCCATATTTCTCAATCCTTTTTCCTTTCTTAGTCACTGGGAATGATGCCACTGTTATCCCTAGCCCATACCCTGGGTTTCACCTTCAGTTTGGTCTTCTTCCTAGGTCACCCTTTCCACTGTATCTGGATCTTGGCATGTGCTTTTGAATAAAATTTACAAGCTATGGTCTTCTTTATCTGTCTTTAAACAAAATTTATTCAGGTTTCCATCATCTCAATTGCAGCAAATCTCTCTCTTCTGACACTGACAAATGCACTATTACCTTAACCAAAATGTCACTGAAATCATCCATTTTGCTGAATTATCACACTGGGCACATCACCCATCTTTTTCTATCCCTTCTCTTGTCCCTTTATAGCAGCAAAATAAATCTGGTTGGTTTTGGGTTTTTTTTTTAAATTTGGTCTTGGTCCAGAAGTCATAAATGTGGTCTGAAGGGCAGTCTGTCGGGAATGCAGGCACGAATAACACCAGGTAGAAAAGTCTCACATCTGAGATGTCTCAAACAGACCACTGTGGAATCAGCAAACCAACATTTACTAATAAATCTTACCGACTGTGCAGTAAAGATTATTTGTTGACTCTTTTCCTGTGATCATTTAGACTGACACTGCTCTTCATTTTTTGGATTCATGGATCCAAATACCAACCGATCAGCAGAAGGCTGTTCTGGTAAAAAGGAACTCTGAGCATCGGTGCACCTCAGGATGTATTCAGTCTGATTGTCCGGTACAGTCGTTAGCAGGAGAAAAGCAACACAGAAGTTTGTGGCTGTTCCTTCCCCAGGTAAAGAGCGGGGAGGAGATGGGAAATTATTTATAGCGGTGCATTTGTAGCCACCAGATTTGATTTAAGTAGATGTGTGTATAATGCTGTTTGTGGGGTTAATAGGGCACGTGGCTTGTGGAGTAATTTTTGCTGGAAATAATGTGTTGTGTGAATACGCTCCCATTAGATCAGGTAGAAATGTTGATTCAATTAACTAATCAAAGTTCCTAAATACTTTATGATTTAGTGCTTTAAGAAAAGACTCAGTCATTCTTCTCATGAAAACACGGGCCCAATGCAAACCTGTGGGAGTTCTGTTGATGTAAGCAACGGTTCCAGATTTGTGAAATCCCATTCTCACCCACAGCTCCTGCTCTATTCTAAATAGTCATTGAAAACGGCCATTTTAGAAAATTATTCACACCATATTGGTCTGAACCAAAGTAGTATTTCAGACTCATAAACTCAAAACGGGCAGTACGGCAGCTTCAGCTGCGTGCGTTGTACTCACTGATGGAATCTTTACCGTGTACAGATGATGTGTGTGTAATTGTGGCAAAGTTTATGTAACTGGATCGCTATGAAAGCAGGTTAACAAGATGAAAGACTATTTATCCGAGTGGAGGAACTGCTGGATGGAGGCTTAGGATCCCCCTTATGTTCCGTCCAGCTTTCTGAGAACTGGCAAGGGTTAGAATCCAATTATTCTCTGACATTAATGCCTTTTCATCCCACAGAAGCCGAAGTGTGGGAAGCTCTTAAAGTTTACATAAAGGTGAGGATTATTATTGACTTCTCAGCTGATGGTGGTACAAGCAGGCTGTCAAAACTACAACCACGGGTCAAGCGCGGGGTTTCTGTGAAGCAGAGGAGACTCACAGTGCAGCTATCAGGTTTTACCTGTTTTTAGTTCTGAGTCCCATGGAGCGGATCATAACCTGCTTGAGCTGTCAGAGCTAAATGGAGATCACTTGAGCTTTCAGAAAAATCAGGGAATCTCTGTTTTAGGTCTGCTCGAGTCATAAAACAGGACCTAACCACTTCTTCCGATAGTGAACTTCCACGCCCAGTATACATACAAATTAAAGTTTTATTTCCATAATGGTTTCTAAGCAGATTGGAATTGGTCCAGTCATCTATATTTAGCTTAACAAAGTAACGGAGGGATGTGAGTCCGTGCTCTCGTTCTGGTGTTTGCTGTCAGGGGTGTTTCACAGCAGTGTCTTCATGGGAATCAGGTCTGATTTGTGTAGCCCCGATCTCAGTTTTGAAGAAAAAGAGGAGGCCAATATGTAAGCAAGATGCAAAGCAAGGATCTAGTTAAGGAAATTGACTTCAAATAAATAGATGAACAAACGTATCTGGACAGCCTGTTTCCCTTTAAGAAACAATTCCTAAGTTAATTAAAATAAAACCCACTAAACTGACAGCGGAGGTGTTTTGGGGTTTGTTTTTAAGTTTGCATTTGAAGGGGGCAGGAGGGCAGCATAACTCTTACTGCCACTGGTGACAGTAACCCGTTTTCCTTAAGAACAGTAATTGGCAAAGGCTGGATCAAACCCCTCACACTTTCTAAATCATTAGAAAGTTCTATGAATGGATGAGGCCCAATTAAAATATCACTTCTAATACAATCTGTTTAATTTGCTTCTGCTTCTTACACTGCTTGTGGGATGTGATGGGAGGCAATAAAACATGACTGGACAGGTAGCTCGTGTTTGTGATACCTGACTGCAGCTCTGCCGATCCCACAAGTAATTGAATGAGAGGCAGTATTCCTGTGATACATCCTCCAGTGCATCTTTCCAGGGTGCAAGAAGAGAGGGTGTGAAGCAAGTAATTCATGATATAAAGCAGAAACTGGCACTGTTGAATGCCAAATGCTCTCAGACTGTAACTGAGCTACTCTCTAAGTAAGAACTGTAAGTTCAGGCCATTAATCTGAGGAAAGAAGGAGTGAAACTTCTTTAAAGGTTTCTGGAATATAGTGATAGAAATCCATGTACACTTTCATGAAAAATAGCCATTTTACCTAGTAATGACATGGCTGCTGGTTATAAGGAAAAAAAATCTCTTTTCTCTCTTGGAAAAGAGATTTTATATTTGGTTTGCTCTTGGCCACCACGTGCATTCCTGCATACATTCAGACATCCTTGTGTACATCAGATTAACACTTTACTTATATTTTTCTCTCCAATAGTTGAAGCGATCAATATATATCTTGATTTCAGAATCTTAAAATGAGTGTACATGAGTGGTCACAGGGTAGTGTTCCACACAGAGGCGTGTGCAGACACCAAACCAGCACAAAGAGGTACAGTTTCACCCAAGGGGAAGCAGTTGCTATTGCAGTTATCCCCTTACTCTGCCTGGTGTAGTGTGCTTAGTGCTAAGTCATGGTATAATGCAGGGTAGGCATAACACACGCTGTTAATGGTCTTCAAAATGCTTTGGTCAGTTCATCATAAAATACCAAGTCAAAAGAGAGAAAGCTAACTGGTCTCGATTCCTCTACCTGCCGTTTAGCTCACGGTCCCCATATTTAGTTGTTTTTCAGAACTACCTTCAGAAGTTATTAGATTTTGTACCGGGATCGTTATAGGGAATGCTGGATTCAACTAGCATTTAGACAGGTTGTCAGACAATTGGTGTTGACCAATTTAATTTGAAATGCAGTCAGTTTCTAGCTCTTTTCAGACATAATGTATGAGACATTATCTAACACGGGAGAGGTGTTAGCATTTAGGAGTTGAAATTAAAAAACCCTGATATGAATTGGTGCACTCCTGATAAGTCTTTTTTTTAACCAGAAAGATGCACTGAGCAAGTTCAAGGCTGACGAATATTGAACGCTGATTGGAGAGAATGTAACTGTAACTTCAGTGTCCCCTCAGTTCAGCGCCAGAGTCATCAGTGGTGGTGTTCCGTGTAAGGTCACTAAATTTTGGCCAACTTTGTATGGTCCCACGTAGCAAAAACCATGACCAGAGAACGGTACGCGGGCTTTTTCAGCTGTGATCACCTATAATGACAAGCGAGAAACAGCTGACATAAAAGTCCCTATGGCCTTGTTCAGATTCCTGGAAATGCCTTTTGCACTGGAATTGTTCTTAGAGAGCCAAATACAAAGTCTTCATTGATAGGGGTGAAGGAAGAGATTTGATAGGGGTGAAGGAAGAGAGACCAGGCACGGCAGTACGTAATTTAGAAAGACAGGAGTGGGGTACAGATATAAATCAGAAGTATGTTTGGCAGATTGCTGAACTAAACCCCACAGCGGAAAAGCTGCACGCATTTACAATCCATCTTTCCCCAGTAAAGAAACCGTAACAACTTGGGAGTGACTTAGAATATATTGCCGCAGTCCAGCCCCGTGAACCCGCTGTCTAATGTCCTCAGATAATGCCAAACCCCAGGAACTTTTTCTAAATTTGCCCATGCAAAATTTCATTTCAGTGGTAGTATAAATAAAGAACACCCTGTGCTGTGTTCATATCGCTGTATGGAAATACGAGGCACGTGACACCATAATCACTGTTTTCTAACAGTTAAAGTACACTTTTTTCCACAAACCATTCCCAGTTGGCTGAGTGTGTTCAATGGTTGTACACACTTTGCTGCCTACTTACTCGCTATGCCTGTTAATATGAATCGGCTGTACGTGGAATTACGGCAGCTCAGAGAGAACTATTCCGGATAAGCAAAGAAGGGGTTAATAGCATTAGTGACATTTCGGAGAACCCAGTTTCTTCGCTAGACATACAGAAATGTCGTTTTTCCTGAGGTTCAGCATCCCTTAGCCACGAACATGGCCCTACCCTCATCTTCACACTTATAACCTGTCGCATGGTGCCCCATGGTGGCTGCTTGCCCTCTCTGACGCTGGCTCGAGCCAGCGACTCCTCCATTCGTCTGGGTTACTGTTAAAAAAACATATTTAGCCCAGTTCACGATTATTTGCTAATAGTCAGAATTTCAGTGTAACATAACGTTTGGCAGCTACTGACTGTTTCTAGTTCCACTCAGAGAGGGAACGCGGGTCGCTCCAGCCGGGTATTGAAGCGGGTTTCAGACTGCTTTTCAAGACAATTAAATAACAACTCTAGCTGTTGCAGTGTTTCTTTTAGGGGGTTCTTTCTTATCTATTCCATTATTAAAATGAAACATTTTAACATCAGCTGTATTTATCAACAATTAGAATGTGTGATTCTTGGTTCATTTTTCTTTGTACGCTTTTTTAGGCTGTAACATGTCAATTAATTTGGATTGTCATTTTAATTAGTTTCTAGCAAATTTCCATTTCACCTTATGTGAAATGCAGCTCCTGTGCCACAACCAATGTTAAAATATTTTTAAGAAAAGATATTATTACCAAACTGCTTTGTTTATTTCACGTAAACGTTTGTATTACTTCTGGAATTTTCTGAATGTTTCAAAGTCTGGGTTTTCTTTCCACATATATCTCACTTAGCAAACAGTATTTATCAACCTGTTTTCATAAGGGGACACGGATGTTGATCCTGGCTGTGACTTATCCAGCCTTAGCGTGGAAAAACCGGGTCCCCCGAGTACCCCCAATTCCTGTTGATCTCTTCTTGATGAAATAATTAGTGAGGTGAGAGAGGGTTTGTTAGTTTGGTTCATTTCCAGAAGGCAGCTCTCACTGCTGCACGGTACCTCGGTGCCTTTGTGATGATGGTGTATAACCGTCTAAAACAAGTGAAGTGGTAGAATTAGAGTGGCTGCATGTTTGCACAGGTGGCTCAGCCCGGGGAGTCCCACGGAATTCAATTTTTGGCAATGCAATCCATTGAAGATCACTTAAGAGAAGAAAGGTTAGAGGCTCCATTCCTGCAAAGAAATATTTTTAAAAACCTAACTAAAATATTTTTAAAAAATCAGTACACAGAGTTCTTTGTCTAAAGGTTGCTATCTTGTAGTTACAACACGTGCCTAGAATATCTTGTTTCTATTTTCGGCTTGTCTGAAACTGACCCTAGGCATAATCAGATATTCGCCTGAAAAGCAGCTATAGTGGTTTGGGCAGTGCCCACCTCGTGTCTGCTCGCTGCAGCCCCGCTCAGCCGAAGCGCACTGAGGGACTCTGTATTATGCTAATTCATTCTGGGGCAAAAATAAATCATTATTCTCTACTGTGGATTTTGAGGGGGCAAAAATGACTACTCCATATATGTTTGGGCCTGGTTTATGTTACAGTTTCTGATTTTTGTACATCAAAATTTGGGTCAGATACTCAGGTCTGTTGCCTTGGCTCCAAAGGTATCAGCCTGAACTGTTTGCTTTGCAGTTTATGACCATCAATATGCGAGAACCGTCTTTACTACCAAGAGCGTGGTAACTGGTAAGAACTTAATGAAAATATTTAAAAAATGACAAAACTACATTTTTAATGCAATTTCATGACTGCTGAATCCTGATGTTTTAATATGATGTTCATAAACATACCCGTATACCAACGTATGGGAGTGCGAAAGCTTGCAGTATTTTGACATAATTCAGATTTTACTGGCACTTTTTTTATCAACATATTTATTGATCACTCAACAACTGCTTATTTTGAAGCAGCAGTTCAAATCCAAGACTAATGCTACACGGACACTGAAACTGAGGAGGTAAGGTAATGATTAACAATTACACGTATGCAGATGATTATTTTCATGCTCCAGATTGTTCATTAACTTAATTTTGCAGTTTCTATTATTACATAAGACTGCGTATCAGATTCCTCTTATATGTAAAATTTCGTGTTTATTTTGGAAAGGAAAATTCAAGTTTTGAGGTCGGTCACGCCATTATTTTGCCAAACAGACCCTTATCGGCTTTCAGACTTTCTCAGGGGCCGCCGTGCACCTTTACTGTCAAACTTGTCGCCGAAGATCCTGTGGAGTTATGCCGTCCTGTGGCCTCAGCAGGGCCCCGGTCCGAGCGCCCCTGCTGCAGAGACCTCGGCCCCTGCCGGCAGCCGTGCTTCCTTGGGTGGTCTTCTCTCTTTGTATTGTTCTTTTTTTCCCCTCCTGCTACCAAATATGAATCCCCTGTATGCTTGCCTGTACGTTCTGTTGTAACGCTTCCCTACTCTTGCTCTCTCCTGTATCCTCCTACGCTATTAAGAGGTCCAGAGAAAAATGTTGGGTTTGTTACAGGTTTACTTTCATGGGTATCAGGACTTCAGTTTTGTATTTTCTTGGATAGCAGTCAGGACAATCCAGAAAACAGTTTCCACCCAGACATGTGCAATATATGAATATAGCCATTATGCTTGTAACAAAATACCTCTGCAAAGCAGTTTTGAAAACAATACTATCGCGATGCTCGATGACATTCTCAAAGTTTTATTTTCTTATGTGGGGACTTGGTTTCAAAAATCTGATTATAGACACAATCAAAGAAACTTGTCCTTACTTAGAGAGGCATTACTTCAATGTCTTGTAAATTTTGCATAGTGTACAGGAACTTTACAGCCTGTCTATCATATTATCATTATTTTTTAAACCATTATACTGGTAAGTAGCAAATTTACGGCATGAAATTCATAGAATCATAGAATCATAGAATTAGTGAGGTTGGAAGGGACCTTTAAGATCATCAAGTCCAACCATTAACCTACCCTGAAGAGAGCAAAAAAAAAAAANACCATTATACTGGTAAGTAGCAAATTTACGGCATTAAATTCTTATCTTTCTTTCACAGTTTTCCTTCATACAATCTTTACATATTTTGGAGCCCCTATTAAAATGTATAGTGCTCCTTCATCGTGCTTTGCAACAACACCAATCTGATCTTTTTGTGTAATTTCTGCATGATTATTTCTGTTGCTTATCAGCTCTACATGCAAGATGACAATACATGCTGATGGCGTACAAGGTTGTGAGGACTAGTTTTAAACAGTCACTTAGAAATACATCTCTCTTTAAAAGCATCAACTTTGTAAACTATAAAATCTTAATGAGAATTTCATTACACCCTGGAAAAGAAATGTGACAAATCTGGATCCTATGCAAAACACCATTTTATACTTTAAAGAGGCTGTCGTCCTTCTTTGCTTGCAAATCTCCGTGCAGTCTTACTTCAAATGATCAGGAACAATAACTCTCCCCAAAAGACTGGGAGTAACACCAGCGACCTGTAAGGCCACAGGTCTTGCTGCAAATGACTAAATTGGCTGCACATGATGTCCCCCCACCTGTGTCTTGCTGTGCAGAGGAGACCAGAGGTTAACACCGGAGGTCTATTTGCCAACAGAAAAAACCATCTGAAGGTGCCATCACCTGCATCAGCCAAAATCAGCAGGGCGAGTTTAATCTGCTGGTGAAGATGAACATGACCTACACAGATTAATTTTTGCCCGCAGTGTATTTTGGGGATCCATATTGTCCCTTCTGCCAGCTGAGCTTTGCTTTTGGCATACATAAACACAGAAGGGAACGCAATGTCTGGCTGTGACCTAACACACTGCAACGAGAAAAAGCCTCAAAGCTAAAAACTGGCTAATTGAGTTCTGGGGCTGTGCCATGGAAATAATCAGAGGTGAGGTGGGAGGTGTGCCTGAGAACACACCTCGAGCCCAGTGGCATCTAAAGGGGACTGGGGATGGAGCCTGAGCAATAGCTTTGTTTTGGTTTTTTTGTATAGCTATAAAGGAAGCACCATATATGTACCTGTGGGGAATCGCTAAAAGAACCACTTCTAACATATGGAGTGAAAATGGGCTTGCTTGAATTGAGAATTTTACAGGCAGAGAGTGCAGAGATCTCACTAAAAAGGTCATATGAGTTGTGTATGGACAGCTTTATGGAAGCGAAGCTTTTAACACCAAGGTAGTGGTCAAAACTGGAATATCCTGAAGCACCACTTTTACTATGTAGAAATCCACGCCTATTACAGACAGATAAGAGCTGCTCACAGCAGCAGTCTCCATATAATCTTTGGCATCTTCAAAAATGTGGCATAGGCCACTCAAATATTTGACAATGAATTAAACGTGAAATGTCCCTTTTTACAGCGCCCTGTGCCTGACTGGCAGATTTTATATATTTTTAAATACTGCTCATAAGGCCTTTTTTGTACTGTGTAGTAAAAATACACAAAGGCTTGCCTTAACCATATTGACATGGCTTCAAGGTGCTGCGGGGGCTCCTTCCATCTCTAAGAAGGGAAATTCTGGGGGAAAAAAAGAAAAAAAAAAGAAAAAAGAGAAGAAAAAAGAGAAGAAAAAAGAGAAGAAAAAAGAGAAGAAAAAAGAGAAGAAAAAAGAGAAGAAAAAAGAGAAGAAAAAAGAGAAGAAAAAAGAGAAGAGAGAAGAAAAAAGAGAAGAAAAAAGAGAAGAAAAAAGAAAAAAGAGAAGAAAGAAGAAAAAAAGAGACGCTGATATACCGAAGTACAGAAAATCCAAGGAGGGAGTGCTGCTGTCAGGTGCCGAGAGCCGCAGGCAATGGTAATGGGTAACTCAAAGCCCCACGAAGAGGCACTGAAGATTTCGAGGGAACCCAGCGCCGAACCAGATAAAGAACCCGAAGCCGGTGCGGGGCTCCAGAGGCGCGGTAACGGGGCTGCCGACGGCGGGAGCACGAAGGCAAAGCCCTGAAAAACGCGATTTCCCCCCCCGAAAGCGCCGGCAGGGCTGGCTGCGGGGCCTCGTTCAGGGAAGGAGCGGCTCCGGGGGAGAGGGCGCGGAGGAGCCGGCGCGGTGCCGGCGATCGGTGGCAGCCGCGGCCCCGCAGCCCCCGCGGGGACCAGGTCGGGGCAGGGAGGGCCTTCGAGCGGGCGAGGAGAAGGGAGGGGAGGGGAGG
>VUYV01000320.1:234273-250070 GCA_008711295.1 Anarhynchus alexandrinus
GGCATTTTCCTGCCCCGCATTGAACTTTCCAGCTGACTAGGCCAGACGTGCTTGCAGGCTATCATAAAGGACAAAAAAAAAAAAGGTTATGGTACCTATCATGCCTGTGATCCCTGTGATGAACGTCAAAACCCATCTCCAAAGGAGCAGCCTGTAGTAAGCATCATGGTAGCCAGCTGAAGCCTGTCCAGGTCTTGCTTTCTGCAGCAGAGGAGCATGTTGGCAGCTGCTCCTGCGAGGCTTTGGTCTTCTGCTGGGTGGGTGATGGTTCCTTACGCTTGGCTGGAGTGTGGTTACTCCAGGGAGTGGCTTCAGGGAGCAAACCCGCTCTGATTTCCAGTTGATCACAGTCGTGGTTCGTGACTGCAGAGGGGGTAGAACTAACAGCAGCCGGGAGACAGGAGACGACCCACGGCAGGTACGCAAATCTTTCTGTGCTGTTGTCCTTAACGCTTGTGCTGCCCTGAGAAGACAGCATCCTGCATCTCATTTGTTCTGTTATCTCCTTTGTATTTGTCTGTTTAGTCAAGTTAGCCAGCAGCCGTAGGGAAAGGGAGGAGAGCAGAATAGAGCGCGTTACCCAGTGAGCGCGTTTTATCCTGGCGAAGCGGCTGTCCCCGGGTTTGAACCTGTGGGTGGTTAAATATGTGAATCCGGCTGCTCGTGTGCGACCGTAACATGGAGTTGTGGGGGGAGTCTGGTGGTGGGGATGGCACATCCTTGAAAGCCCGAGATGTATTCTTCAATAGCTGTAACGCCTGTGGTTATGTCGGAGTGAGATTAACAGCAGTTATGGTGTTTACTTGCAGGATCTCGGCTACAAAAGTACATAGTTTCGAGCATGTAATCCTGATTTTAAGTTTTACTGTGGAAACAGTAAAAGTGGATGCCGTGGTTGACATGCTGATCAGCATAAGTCTTGGCAGGTTTTTGATTGTTCATTGTGTGAACGTTTTGGATGGCAAGAGACATCCTGGTCACCTTCACGGTAGGAAGGGTAGAAACATGGTACCCTCAAAAGCTGTATCGGAAAGGCGTGGGAAGTGCACTTGCTTCATTTAGTGCCGAAAGTGAATGCTCAGGAGACGCAGTAACAGGAAGGTCCTTGTGCGCGGCAGTGGTTCATTGAATGAGCGGTGAAGCCCTCCAACAGCGAGTGGCTTTCATTTGCGTGGTTCCCACAAGGCAGAACTCCTCCTTGTTGAACAGCAGCTGGGGTTTCTTTAGCTGGTTTTTAAATCGAAGCATCACAAGATTCTTGTGGCACTTACGTGCTGAAATGGGGGGAAGACAGTTCAGTTTCTAATAAGATTATGTTGGACATAAAAGGTTTTCATTAATATTAGCGTGGTGTTGTGGGGAAATCAGAAAATCTCAATGTGACTACAGCTACTTCATTCTCCCCCTCTTTTAGTTTGTGGGAAATTATTTCTTCTTAGTTTTCCTCAGAAAATTTCTCATCGCAACTCTGTGTGTGCACAGCCGCTGGCGCTAGCGGGCAGTGCACTGCACTGCTTCTGGGGAGTTTTTTTGTTCTTGTGTAAAGAATGGGAATTCTCAAACTCTTCCGAGTTTCGGAACTCCTGTCATGGGAATTTTTTTTTGCTAGGGCAGAGCATCAGGCGCTACTGAAGTCTAAGAGAAATGGGACAACGGAACGGACTATGGCTGTTAGTCACGAACCCTGTAGGTCGGTGTAGTATCCTACGAACTACCTAGAAAGTAGAGCCTTTGTTTTGAAACGCACTGCCTTCCTTCCCCCCCCGCTCCCGGTAACCGACTGTGCAAAGTGCTGTACTGCATTACAGGAGGTGTCTGTGAAGGAATTGTCAGTGCTTACATTGTAATATGTTTTGGAGGTTTTTGTTCCATTCTAAAGCTCTTATTACTGAGGTATTTTATGCCAAATACTTTAGACAGGCTTTCATAGCACATTAATCTGCTTGTACTTAACAGATAAATGCATGAATTAGTGAAAGTAGCACATTCGTAATTGGATTCTAAGTTTTTGTAACTGGGATTTAAAGTTAAAATGTTTTAAGATTTATTTATTTTTTGTGGAACTATTGATGTGATTCTTAAATGTAGTTTTCAAACCTTCTGAAAACTTTTTTTCCCAGCTGTCATGCAGCTCCTTGCTTCCTCTAATGTTCTGTAGCTATTGTCCTCTGTCACTGACATTTAATGAGTATTTTAGGTCACTTGGTGTCTTTTGATTCTGTCCTTTAAAAGAATTGGAGAATCTTTTGAGCTGTTTCTTCTGCTGAAACATTTAGCTTCCATATGCTTCATCTTCCCCTACAAGAAGAGGTTAAAGAACAAGCATTTCCTTCTACCCCAGAGTAATTCTGGAATGGGATTTTGCTTCTAACTTTGTCCAGATCTCATTGAAGCACTCTGAGTCATATTTACTGACTGATTTTGCTGATGGTTTGCTATTTATTCTATACTACTGCTTTGGCAGTGGTCGTCGGATGGGCAGAGGACTAGCGTACGCAGGCAAATTTTTGGGGTATTGTTAGAATTGACAGTCCCTTAGGTAGTGAGCTGAAATTGTATAGTGCATGTATTCTCTTCTCGTGAATTTCAAGTTAGATTGCAGTTAAGCTTATTCAGGTACCCGAGTAAGTTGAATGGGCCGTGACGTATGATTCTGCACGGAAGGGGGGTGTATAAAGCAATGTGGAATAGTGTTCCCTTGAATGCAGGAGTCCCACTCGTTTGGCAAGGTTATCGTAGAATGGTTTAGATTGGAAGGGGCCTTAAAGATCATCGAGTTCCAACCTCCCTGCCGTGGGCAGGGACACCTCCCACCAGCCCAGGTTGCTCCAAGCCCCATCCAGCCTGGCCTTGAACACCTCCAGGGATGGGGACTCCACAACTTCACTGGGCAGTTTGTTCCAGTGTCTCATCACCGTCATAATGAAAAATTTCTTTCTGATATTTGATCTCAATATACCTTCTTCCAATTTGAAGCCATTATCCCTCGTCCTATCACTACATGTCCTTGTAAAAAGTCCCTCTCCAGCTTTCTTGTAGGCACCCTTCAGATACTGGAAGGCCGCCCCCTCGCCCTGCTGGCCACGCTGCTTCTGATGCAGCCCAGGATGCGGTTGGCCTTCTGAGCTGCGATGGCACATTGCTGGCTCATGTTGAGCTTCTCGTCAACCAACACCTCCAAGTCCTTCTCCTCAGGGCTGCTCTCAGTCCGTTCTCTGCCCAGCCTGTATTTGTGCTTGGGATTGCCCCAACCCTCAGTGCAGGACCTTCCACTTGGCCTTGTTGAACCCCATGAGGTTTGCACAGGCCCAGCTCTCCAGCCTGCCCAGGTCCCTCTGGGTGGCATCCCTCCCCTCCAGCGCGTTGATTTTCAACCTGTTTCCTGGGTCCAGCTGCATGCGTTCGGATTGCACTTCTGACACAATTGAATTGGGTACTTAAAATGGGACAGCTGTTTGAAGTCCTCCTTCACTGAATTTTCACTGATTTCAGATTTTAAGAACGTTGTTTAAAAAAAAAAATTATTGGAGTGACAAATAATGCCCTGCCATAAACCTGAATATTTTAAGCCTTCTAAAACATGTTTACCTTGATTTTTCTCCCCATCTACTGTCCTTTTGTGTAATCTTTTATTTGAAAAAGGATTAAGGAATTGTAAGATCCTTGCCTTATCCTATTATTTCTGAAAAAGAGAGTTTTGCTAAGAATAGTCTTTTAATCTACTGTCATGACAGCTTCTTTGCCAAACTGTAGAATAACACAAGTTTTTTTTGATAGCGCCATTCTGGTTTATGATTTCTGGGGCAAAACTGACCTGCAAGAGACAGTTGTCAAAGTGTTACTTCATATACTGTGATAATAGGATTCATCATGGAACCATCTGTAGTGGAGCTTCATGTGACATTACGCTGAAGAAGCTATAGAGATACTCTCCTATGAAATGCAGCACAGCAGAGTGCTAGGGGGTTTTTGTAGCTGTAGCACTTTTCATTCTGATAATGCTTGTTCTTGAAAAATCCTACCTATTAATTTTTTTTGTGATTAAATAAAGTCACAGTTCAGGAGTCCATAAAAAAAAAAAAGAACTTGAGAGGAAAGGTAGGGTGAGAATCTTCAGCGTTAGACACGCTGATTTATAGGCTGTTTAATATTGCGTGCTGCAGCCTATCTGCCTCTGCATTTACATCCTCCTGGCATGCGAATCTAAAACCTATTTTAAAGAGGAAGGAAGATATTTATCTTAAAGAATCTCTGCTGACGTCTAATCACGTCTTAAAAAAAGAATGTTTAAGAATAGAGAAATTCTGCAGTATATTTGATTGCAAATACATCATTTGACTGTGTGACCTCCTGCGTTGATCTCTGTGCCATATATACCCTTATCACAAAATACAAAACTCTGGAAGACTTATAGTACAGAGTACCATATAGTAGCAGAGTGTCATTGTAATAAACTGAATCAGAAGTGATTTATAACTTGGTATGTTAAATAAGTGCTGTTGGCCGCAGATGAGGACTTCCATGAGAGGGTGCGCTGGTATTCCAGTGTTGACTTACTGGTCGTGTTGCAGAAGCTGACTTGACCATGAGAAGTGCTGGGAGGCTCTATGTGCTGCTGTCTTACTTGTCACCGGTTTGGGTGACTGTCACCAAAATCAACTTGTAAGCCTCAGATAAAGTTCGGGTAAATCTTAAACTTCGTAACTCTTAGTGATGTTTTAAATGCTAAAATGTTGGTGGCCCTCAGAGAGATGGCGTCGTGTTCAGAATATATACCTGTTAAAAAAATACATTGCAGAAACCAGGAAATCTGGATAGCACCAGATGTTTCATACGCACAGATGGTGAAGTAGTGTGAGGTTCCACCTCACCTGCCGCAGACCGGCAGACTGTCCTGCTTCCCTGGAGGAGAGGGCGACGGCTGAAGGAATGGTAGATAAGCAAGCACAGATTTTCCCATCCTTCCCTGGGGCTGATAGCGTGCGTTTGCCTGTACTTCTCTCTTTCCTTGCCTTCAGGCTACTGGAAGTCTGATTTTTAGACCATGGTCTATATTTTGACGTACCTTCTCATTCTTCTGTTTTCTGAATCTTAATTTTGTTTTACTTCATCCTCCCCTGTTACAAAGTTAGAGCTGCTGGTGGCCATAACGAGCGTTTTGCCTAATTGCCAGGCAGGGCCTAAACCAACAGTCTGTGGGTAATTTTCTTCTGTGACCAGCTGCTTTAGTGGCGGTCGTACATGGGAGATAAAACTGAGTAGCAGTAAAAGTGCGAGAGGTGAGGGCAGGTATGACTGGTTTAGGTGATAGGAGTGTGTAGAAGATGAATAGAAACGTGCGGTCCCATTTGGTTTTATTCCTGTGCTTTGTGGTGATCCCTTCTGTTGTCTCCCTGCTGTTAACAAGCAATACCTTAACTTTTTGTGAAGGACTACTATATGCTGGTGTTATTTGTAGTGGAAGGGCTGTAGCTTATAGAGTGGCACCACGTGACAGTATTTTAGAGCACAGAGAAGGTGAGGTGCGAGAGTGGGAAGGTGGATTACGTGGAATCCTCTCAGTAAGAGCTTTATTGATAAAAAGCAGAGAAATGTTTTGAAAAGAGAATCACTGAAAAACTTCCACCAGTTGTGAACAATTTACTCCGTGTGTGCGTTTGTTACTTGGTTCTTCATTTTCCTGCTCGTGCAAGGTTGTGTGGTGTGTTTATCTGACCTTCACGAATGCAGTTCTCAGCTGAATTTGATTCGATATTAAACAAAACAAATGTTTTAGAAGCAGCCAAAATGATATTGATTGTCTTGTTTTGGATGTTTTGTAAGAGATGTTTCACAATATGAGAATTCTCTTTAGAAATCTGCGTAGCGGTTTAATATTGATTTTTATACAGAGGGTATGAAAAGTGGTGAGTACGGGCGCAGCGTTTGGCGTTGGTGCTGCTGACCCCCGTTCAGGAGGAGCATTTCTGTAAACCGCTTCACAAAATGTCGCTGTGTGACCCTCGGATCGCGTAAATGCACGCTTTGAGCTCCTGAGGAAGATGTGATGTGAAGGGGCCGCGCTGGCCGGGCCTGCGCTCCACGGGGAGCGCTGCGCGGAATCGCTGCCGCAGCTTTGGCGGTTCCGTGCGCGCCAGCTGGCCCGGAGATGGTTCAGCTGGAGCAGAGGGTGACAACGGGAGTTGGTTCTGTGCCTTTCTGCCTGGTTGGGCGCGACCTTACACTGCCTGTTTCTGGGCAAATTCCCGGATCTCAATATTCTGCTAGTTACAGCCTTCATTTTGTTGCTGCCGGTCATAGGTCTTTCCTTACTCTTAAACAACCTCTGAATCGTTAGTTGCTTCTGACGTCATATCAGACTGTTTGAAGTTATTTGAAACGTGGAAGCAGAAAAGCTTACGTTCCAGTTGCCTGATACGAAAATCACTGAGTGCCGCTCACTTTCTCCAGCATCAGGTCCCATTCCTCCCCCCGTTTCAGTTCAGCTGTTAACATTTTGGTGCTGATGACTGCAACCTGTGGCCGATGGATTGCCTTCTCTGGCTACCTGGTGTTTGAACATAATTTGACGTGGGGAACTCAAGCACTGGTGCATAAAACATAATGTTGAAAATGAGCTGTTCGAGCTCATTCCTGGTTTTACTGTTAACCTTTTACTGTGGCTTGTGAAACGTTTGGGGTGAGGTTCCCAAAACGACACGGTGCTGTGTGGAAACATCTGCTTTTGGCTGAGACGCTGTGGCATTGATCAGATAAGTGTGACAGGAGAGTGCTGGGGGACACGCCAGCTCCAAGTTCCTGCCGGTATGAGGTATGACTGCCCCTGCAAACAGAGCCCCGGGGGGGTCCCAGCTTCGGCGGCGCTGCGGAACGTGTTCTCGGCGCAATCGCCTTGTCCGGGCGAGGACGGGGAACAGCACGAGAAGGGGAACTCGAGGGGCTGCATTTGCCAGCAGCTGCTGTGAAGAGCTCTGCTCGGGAAATCATAGAATGGTTGAGGTTGGAAAGGCCCTTGAAGATCATCGAGTTCCAACCCCCCTGCCATAGGCAGGGACACCTCCCACCAGCCCAGGCTGCCCAAGGCCACCTCCAGCCTGGCCTTGAACACCTCCAGGGATGGGGCCTCATAACCTCTCGGTGTTCCCCTTCCCTGGAGATAGCCCTGCCTGGCTGCCAGCAGCAGCTCTGCTCTCCCTTCCCTCCCTCCCTCTCCCCAAAGCGAGCAGGGGAGCTCCCAGGTGCTCGCGGTGCGTGGCGGTCGGGCTGCGCACCCGCAGCGGCTCCCGCGGCCCCTCCGCAGGGGCGTTCACTAACTGAAGTGACTAGAAGGAGCCGGTCGGTTTAATTAAGATGAAAAATGAAACATGCATTTGCTGGCCTTATTTGTATGTGTGTATATATATTATTTTTTTTTCTTTTGATAACTCCTAGTCTGTCCCTAAGCCGGAAGGGGGACTTTCAGTACGTGTGAAATTTTATGGAAGCGTTCTGCCCCCTGCCACAACACACTGGAGTTATTTTTACTCAGTGGATAACACAATTTCTGGCTTGGGCATTAAAGTTCATAAAATGTATAAATATTAGGCTGGGAAAGATTTAAATTGCAGGAAGCTCACTTAAAAGTAATTAAAAAAAAAAGTTGCTGGTTGAGTTTCTACAAAGAAGTTTTCTCCTTTCCTGCCTCTCAAATTCTACTATAATAGCATTAAAGATGAAAGCTCACCCATTTTTGCAAGAGGAAAAAATAGAGGGCTATGCCTGGGTGTCTGCCAAAGAACTTCTCTGAATTACTGAGAAGTTGAGTAGCGTTTGTCAGCAGCTCTGGAGATAGCCCTGGTGCACCCCTAGAAGATTTGTTCATCCTCAGTGCGCGTGGATTGTGGTCTCCTGCCTCATCCTCACTGTGCACTTTACAGATAGGAAAAAAACCCAAACCCAAATCTTCCTCTACTAATTCAGGCTCCCTTTTGTTGTTCCTTTGTCTTCATATTATCCTTACTAAATCTTAAATATATATTTCTGCTTTGATTCGGGATCTGGAAAAACTCATGCTTTGTTCCTGATTTTTAAAAGTGCAGCTTTTCTTCCATAATCCACGGTCGGAAGGGGCAGTGAGAAAGATTCCTTTTTCCAGGGCAGTCCAGGCTGCCTCGACATTTTCAAAGAACTGTAGAGGAGATGCAGTCTCTTGCTTGAATGTGAAGCGCAAGGTCTGGAGTTTGTGAGGGTTGAAGGAACCGCCTCAGCTCTGAGGAAACACGGGAAAGCCTCTGCTGGAAGCTGGAAATGGGGGAGGTCGGCCCCGGAGCTGGACTTGCCGGAGTACAGGGTGCAAGTATTTTTGAGGTGGAAAAGGAAAGAAGGAATAGATACTGTGGACTATTAGGTCTGTGAAGAGAAGTATGGGACTAGAGAGCAGAAGCCACCCAAAGCCTGGAGAGATGTGTGTGCTGCAAGAAGGTGGCCTGGTTTAGAGCTTCTGAGAGTACCTCATCTGCAGAGGTTCTCTGTGAACACTGAAATGGCTGTGTGTATTTTAGCATGTTCAGTCTGTAAAATGCTTAGTTTCCTCTGTTTGAGTTCCTGCCTTCGGTCACTACTAACCTGGGTGAAGACTCAAAGCACCTCGTGATGCTTGAGGTCCTTCATACTTCTTTCATACTTCTGGAGGTGGTGGCTGTAAGAAAGCTCCCTGTGTGTGAGCTAACAGGATTACTTGTCTGTTCCAAACAGAACTGGGATTTGGGGAAAGACTTCAATTGTGGAGATTAAAATCAGATTATCAGACTTGTTTTGTGAATGCCTCTTTGAAGAATTGATAGCGGGTCCTTGGGACGCTCTTGTAGACCACATGAAGTATTGAATTTAGCAGAATTCTAGATTTTACTAAAGGAATTTTTATTGACAACTGATAAAGAAATAAGTACAAACTTCTTATTTACCAGGTTAAGAATTTAGAACAAGAAGTTGAATTTTAGATATTTTACGAGTAGACTACAAAAGCAGTTTTATGTAAATACTCTTTTCCACGCAATGTAATTTGTCGATCTTCCTTGTCAAAGGGAAGAGATGCTTCCTCCTTTGCTTAAAAGCCTTTTGTGCTCCCAACCGTCCCAGATACAGTTTGTTCTGTATTTAATAGTAAAGCCAGTGTTCACTTTAATTTTATGAATTCCTTTATTTTACTTGTCTGTAGTTGGGAGAGGGGTGGCTGTGCCGGTTCAAAGTGGAGTTCAGCGCAGAGTGGGGTGCGGGAGTGTGACCCTGCGCCGTCCTCGTGGTGACAGCTCCGCGGTACTGACTGGGGCTCCGAGGGATGCTCCGAGTACAGAATTAAGTTCCGTTCATTGCAATTGCATTCTATTAGGTGATTTTTTTATGGGAACTGTAATAAAGTGAATATTGGCCAAGAGAAGGCTGCTGGAGTGGAGAAGGGGGTGGTTTTTTTCCCTGCATTAGTAGATCCGCTTCTTAGTAGATCCCTTAGACTGCAGTTCCTGTTTTAGTATTCAGATGAGATGACAGAAATATATGAAGAAAAGTATATCTAGTTTCCTAGATGACTAGAAAAAGTCATCATGTGATCCAGCTGGAGCATGAGGTTAGAGCCACTATACCTCCAAACTGCCACATTAAATCACTGGAGAGATTGCATTAGTATTAATGGATTTCATGCATTGTTAATTTAGGGCTCTGCATAGTTGTTTCCTGTAAAATGTGTGCTAAGAACAGAGTTAGTTTAGCAGCAAGGGCTCTAAGTCTTCCCAGGAGATTTATCAGTCTGGCAATGATGTTTGCCGAACCGCTGAGGACATTGGTTGTTACAAACAGCCAGTATTATATTCTCTCAAGTTTCATTTTGCTATTGCATACTCAAAAGTTCTTCGCTTTAAAGCCATTTGGTTTTCTATACCAAACCTGTCATCTTTCCAAAATTGTCATCTTTAGTGGAGAAAGCCACGTATTTATTGTTAAATGTTCGACAGGCTCTTGGAAATCAAGAAATTGGCTTTGAATTTTCTGTAAAAAAATAGTATTAAAAAAGAAAACGTAATAGTCCTAAAGTTTAAAAAAAATCAAATGCGTCTTAAATCTCTTGTTTTGAGGCAAACTGAAATGGCTCACCCTTCTCTGTTTGAACTTGAAAGCAGTAGGCAAGTTAGAACGTAGAAATCTGAATGTGCCCTTGTTGCATTTATGCAGATTTCCCGTCCCTCATTACTCCTCTTCTGGATGAACACTCAGATCTGGTCTCCACCTTTGATTTACTGAATCTGTTCACTAGTGAAGTTTGACTTCCTAGTGGCCAAGAGACATGTTAGTATACTGTTATTTTAAGAAACGTACCTGCACTGCGCGTCAGACCTGTGATATGTATGGATCACTCCAGTATATTTGTGGTTTTGTTTAATAGTTGCCCGTAGAAAATAGCTCCTGAGATGAAGCTGTCGACTTTCCGTTTTGTGCCCTGCGGCTCCTCCTGGGAGTGGCGGAACCCAAGCAGAGGACTCCTGTAGCGCAGACGTACATTAGATGGTGCGCGGGGCACTTCCCTATCGATTCTGCACAAGCTGGAGACCTCATGAAGCGCGTGTCAGCGTTCGGAGTAGTTTAGGCGGTCGTGTGGCAGTTGTTCAACTTAAAACCATCTGATTTGGGAAGGTGTAATTTGAAAGCTACGCAAAATGTTAAGAAAGTTAATCCTACAGTCAACAATAATAGTATTTCATTTTAGAATAAGCTTCAGGTTTTCCAGACTTCTTTAGCATTTATAATGGTCTAGTAGTATCTTGCTGCAGTGTTCAGCCAGCTAACACTGACTCCTTTTTCCATATTCCGTATCTGCTTTAGCATTTAACAGAGCTGGAAGTATTATGAAATACAACTTTCAGTTTCAAGGGCAGTATGGAAAAAGAAAACATTATTAAAACCGCAATTACTTTTGTGAATAACTATATGAGTTATGAAGTTACCTTTAAGAGCCAGAATGCTTTTGTTCTTTCGTTTCCTAAATTTGAGCCTTTGAAGCATTTGTTTTATTAAGTATCTGAAAACCAGGCTCTGTTTGCAACATCCATTTAGCAGATGTCCAGAAGCCTTTAAACGTGATAGCTGAAAAGTCGACAAGCGCTCACAGACACAAGATGCATACCAATCAGCTATGTGTGAACTGTATTTTCACAAAGAAATTAAACAAAATTCATTAATGCAAGAGCTGTATATACACTGTGCATTCGTTTTTCCGTCCGTAGCAATCTAGCACATCTTTGAAATACGGTTGCCTTTCTCTAGGTCAGCCACAGATTCCTACAGAATATTCAGTTCAGTAGTGTTATATCCCCTTCTAAATGCAGTTACTGACTCATCATTGATATGTAGCTTCTGTCATCATAACGTTGATTATATTACTAATTAATGTGTTAATTAATGTATGCAGTTGCTTTATTTTAAAATTGCCTTTTTCCATTTCTGCTTCTCTTTGACGGTGGTGATCTTCACCTTTTGTCCCCCTGCTGCTGAGCAGCTGCCGCAGTAATCTCCTTCCTTCATCGTGAAAGCGTTCTGCCCAGGAGCCCCCAGTCTCGGCACGTGTGGGTAGATCGCCGTCTTAGGTGGTGGTGGTGTTGGACCTCAGACACGTTGTCCCAAAGACTGTTTGCTGCCTTAGCATCCCGATTTTCTTCTGAGGCTGAGCCCGTTTGTGCTTGGTCTCAGGAAAGGATTGCTTTAGAAACCATGAACGTGAAAACCGAGTCTGATTCCACGCAAAACTTGTAACTAATGATGGCTGTTCCCTCCTCTGTGATTTTTCTCATTTGTTGTATTTTATTACATTTCAAGGTATTAGGGTATGAAAATACCTTCTCAGCTGTACTTCTTCACTGCAGCAGGAACAAGCGGAATACGTATAATTTCTTATATAAAAGGATACTTTGGGGTAAGGTATTGTGCGCTGTAGCATGGGGCGAATCATGGATTTTAATTTTTTGTTCTCTAGTAAAGGTATAAACCAGCAATTAACGAGCGGTGTTAGAGAGTTAGCTGTACAGAGCGTATGTTTCTCCACCCTTTGAGCTGGCGGTATTCTAGCCAATTCCATTTCCATGTCCCTCGTGGGAAAATTATCACTTGGGTTCTGTTTCTTTGTCTGAAAGGAAGAGGCTTCTCTGGAATGTATGCTTTTTGTCAGTTTGCAGTGCAACCTTTGAAGCTTTCCGGTTAATTGTTACTATCTCTAGCGAGGGAAAAGTGCAGAAGAGGTCATAAAATATTTTGTGCTTTTATGTAAACTGAGAGATCCTTTCTCCCACAAAACCTGTTCCACTTCTGTTCCTCTGTATGCCTGCAGTGCATGCGTTCAGGTCACTGCGTGACAGACGTAACGTTATGCATAATTATGTGTTGGTTTTGAAGTGATTTCTGATTTAAAAAGCAGACTGGCTATTCTAGTAGGTGTGAAGGCTAGCAGGTGTGATAGCCAAGAAGGTACTGTTTGATGGTAGTGCTGTGCTGAAGATAAATACTCAGATGTCTGGTTGAAAGCACGCGGTTTTCCAATTAAATTCTAATTGTGGACCCATAAACTTGCTGCGGTTAACTCAGGCGGGTGACACGGGGCCCGTGTCAGCTGGGCAGGGTCTGGCAGTTGCCTGCTGTTTCGGCAAAACCTCTTGGAGCCCTGGCGCAGGTGAGCCTGGGCTGATCTCAAAGCAAAACGGGAGGGTGCCCAAATGCGGCCGTAGTGCGGCCGTGGCACAGGTCCCGTAGCTGTGTCTGGACCACGAGCTCCGCGTAGCCATAAACCTCCGCTGAGCCACGCTGGTGCCAGCTCCGGGTCGAGCGCAGTAAGTCCGTTTGCAGTTTGGGAGTGTGCTGTGTAGAGTTGAAGCTCTGCTGTTTTGGAGGCCCCTTTTAGCACTGTCAGTGGTATAGGTCATAGCCGTAAACAGCATTAAATAAAATGGGGTCTGGAATACGCATCAAGTCCTCTCTCTGCCTTCTAATGAAATCGATTTATACGCTCTGCAAAGGCAAGTTTACCAAATATATTCCTATTGTTTATATAATTCTACATTGCCTGTTTATATAATTTTATGTTGGCAGGTTTTTGTTTTGTCAATGTCTTAAGTCCATCTGGCCATTTCTAAGGTTTTTTAATGCACCTGCAGTAGGATTTTTGAAGTGAAAGCTGTGTGAGCAAAGGACTAGCTCTGCTCTTTCCCACCCCACCTCTCTATCCCCAAATCCTCTGTTTGTCCAATATATTTATGCTGTAATGGAAAAATATTATAATGTATGCTGTCCACACATTGTCCTGTATCTCGATTAATGAATTGAATGCTCTCTGTATTAGGGACAAAGTTTGATATTGGCATTAAAATACAGCATTATGTTATCTTCCAGATATCTTGAAGTCAGGAAGTTTGTATAGAACAGAAGTGCTTGGGTACATGCCTTTCTTTAAACAAAAAGTAAATGGCAGATATCTGCATATTTGTATATAAACGTTGCTATAAATGGTTTCTTTTATTCTAAAATCTTACCGTTATTTTAAATACGCTTGTTTTAAAGCTAGGTGAAGAAATTTGGTCCGTCTTCTTTGTCAGTATATTCACTTGATGAGGAGGAGAATGGGGTGTCAATGAAACATTTTTATAGATGTCTATACATATTAAGGTTAGCCATAGGCAGTTACTTTCATACATATGTGCTGTTTGTCTTTTCAAGGATCTCCAAGTTCAATGCATCCATGTTTGTGCTTTTACAACTTTATCAGGCTGTATAAAAGAAGTGATGAGTGGACGTTGTTGATGACCTGAAGTCTCCCGCGGGACTGTGGAATTCTATTTACTTTTAGTGGAATCAGACAAAGACTTACGCACAGCCTTGCGGGTCCCTGAGGGCACTGTCACTCTGTGGGTGCAGTGTTGTTTCCGTTTCCAACGTTTCTGTTGTGCTTCCTTGGGTAAATACGACTTACGGCAATCTGAAGAATCAGCAAGTTAATGTGCCGAACCACACCGTACTATCTTAGGGTTCAGTTTTGGACTGTCCTTATCTTGCATGATTGTGGGCTACCACTAAAAGGTTGCCATATATTGAAATTTGCTTCGGCAAGGGATTTTCAAGGAAAAGCGCAATGGTTGATGTGTGCGAGCAAATTGAAGTGTTCTACAGGGTTCTTCCACGACTGACAGTTGACAGCATTCTGGCACATTGACAGTTAATGGGACAAATGTATTATTAGTTTCCTCATTAATAATAGAAATCTGGAATCTGCATCCTGCCCTTCCTCCCGTATGTGCTTCTGCAAAATTGCTCGAAAATGGAACAAAATGTCAAATTTCAGGCAGGTGAGTTTATCTGATATAGCTTAATCAGGTTTTAATGAAAAACACTGCAGACATACATTGTGTAAGAATCTTGAAAGTCTGACAGTTTCTGAATTTAGACTTAGTTTAATATTTAAAGACTAAGACTTCTGGTGCTGTGGGTCTTTGAAGCTAGACTTCATACGGCTAGTCACCAGTAAATTAGCAGATAGGAAAAAATGAAGTCTTTGGCTTTCTTCTGGGAGCTGTATTTACAGAGCTGGGCAACACCAGGCGCTTCTGAAGACGTTTTTGTGAAAGGTGAGAAGACAGGGCGCACAGCATGTTCTGAGCTGAGTGGAAGCAAAGCACTGAGTGGAAGCAGGTTTGCTTATAAAATAAGAGGCTTATGCTCTCCATGGTTGGTGGGCAAAGCTGTGCAGAAGTTATAAGAGACTTTGAGGCGAGGGGCACAGAGGAGATGGGCGTCAGGGCTGGTTCAGGCTGAGGAAGCTGTGGTGGCCGGACGAAATGCCGGAGGGTTGGAGGCGAGGGGAACGCATAGGTATGTTCTGAGACCTCTGTCATCTGTGCTCATCCGAGTGTGTTACGTCCAAGTGGCTTATTTACATCCCACAGGAGCTCGCCGTACAAAACGAGCAAGACATTTTCTGAGGATTGACTCCATTTCTTCTCAGGCCGAGTGAGTCAATTTTACGCCAGAAGAGCATGCATTTAAAAGGAAGAGAGAGCCTATACCTCTCGCTAACACAGTAGAGGCTGATAATTTTTGATGAAGAGCACATGGGGCTGCAGCAAAGGGGAAGAGAATTTAGGTGAAAGTGGGGATACTCCTCCTTCCTCACTCCAGGATACCTCTCCCTCCTTCCTCATTTGTTCGCTCTTCTCTTGCTATCATGGTTTAATTGATACCACTTTTCTATCCCATCTATTGGTCTGGGTGCTTTGAGTTCTTTCTCTAAAGAAAGAACTCTTCAATCTCGTGATGCTTATGGGACCAAACCTCACGGATAATGGGCAAGGAACCAACTACAACAACTCTGTCTGCATTCGCTTGAGCATATGTGTAGCTACGTGAGGATTTTCCAGGCTTGTTTCTAACTCAGTCGGGCAACAGACTAATGCGTGTGTTCAGCTAACCTGCTTGGTATCTTCATCTTTCTCACATTTTGAACTGCTGACTGTCAATACTCTGAGTAATGGTAAACGAGAATATCCTAATCCAAAGTAGACTTTTTTCCGTGCACATTGGGATAGAAGACACTACATATATTAGTCTTTCAAAGATATAACCTTAAATTTGGAGTGGTGCTCCAGAGCTGCTGTATGCAAATGTATATTGAAGTACAAAAACTTCGCAGTTGTATCCGAGTATTTGTTTTCCTTCTGTGTTTTGACTGCTTTTACTTGCGCATTAGCCCTGACTTGAAGTTTCTCAGGAGTTCTTTAAACTTTTTTTTTTTT
>VUYV01000320.1:254113-287931 GCA_008711295.1 Anarhynchus alexandrinus
GTTACGTCCAAGTGGCTTATTTACATCCCACAGGAGCTCGCCGTACAAAATGAGCAAGACATTTTCTGAGGATTGACTCCATTTCTTCTCAGGCCGAGTGAGTCAATTTTACGCCAGAAGAGCATGCATTTAAAAGGAAGAGAGAGCCTATACCTCTCGCTAACACAGTAGAGGCTGATAATTTTTGATGAAGAGCACATGGGGCTGGAGCAAAAGGAAAGAGAATTTAGATGAAAGTGGGGATACCCCTCCTTCCTCACTCCAGGATACCTCTCCCTCCTGCCTCATTTGTTCGCTCTTCTCTTGCTATCATGGTTTAATTGATACCACTTTTCTATCCCATCTATTGGTCTGGGTGCTTTGAATTCTTTCTCTGAAGAAAGAACACTTCAATCTCGTGATGCTTATGGAACCAAACCTCACGGATAACGGGAAAGGAACCAACTGCAACAACTCTGTCTGCATTGGCTTGAGCATATGTGTAGCTACATGAGGATTTTCCAGGCTTGTTTCTAACTCAGTCGGGCAACAGACTAATGCGTGTGTTCAGCTAACCTGCTTGGTATCTTCGTCTTTCTCACATTTTGAACTGCTGACTGTCAATACTCTGAGTAATGGTAAACGAGAATATCCTAATCCAAAGTAGACTTTTTTCCGTGCACATTGGGATAGAAGACACTACATATATTAGTCTTTCAAAGATATAACCTTAAATTTGGAGTGGTGCTCCAGAGCTGCTGTATGCAAATGTATATTGAAGTACAAAAACTTCGCAGTTGTATCCGAGTATTTGTTTTCCTTCTGTGTTTTGACTGCTTTTACTTGCGCATTAGCCCTGACTTGAAGTTTCTCAGGAGTTCTTTAAACTTTTTTTTTTTTCAGAAAGCCGTCCCTTCCCTGAAGCAGTGCCTGACGGAGAGCGCAGAAGTTTGGGTTTGCGGTATTTGAGAGCAGGGCTGTTTGGTTTTCCTCACTTTCGCCTGTAAATAGTTCCTGCGAAAGCAACCCTTGCACTGCAAAACCTCTTCCCAGTCCTGCCAGGCTAGTGATGTACGGGGCCTGGTAGCAGTGGGGTCTTCCAGGCATGGTCCAGGTAGATCAGATCTCTTACAGAATACCCACAACTTCTATAAGAACATCTCTTATAGGGAAGACTGACTTAACAAGTTTCACGACTAAGGGGGAAACATTCACTGAAACGTTTTGGTAAAGAGTTAGATAGATACACTGACGACTATAAGACTGAGGTTTTTCAGCTGTCAGTAGAAAGACACAGTGCATTGTGGGGTCCTGAGAATTATTCAGATGCAATGTATGGCGTGTTTCTTAACAACATTTCAAAGAGTCCAGTAGCAGGGAAAGCCCTTTAAACCATAATCTGATAGTGCTTTTATAGAATGTTATGGGGTTTTTCCATTTTATTTCGTTATTCTTTACTAATTGGTTTTTTGTTTGTTTGGGGTTTTTTGTTTGTTTTGTTGTTGTTTTTTTAATTTTAAGTTCTAAGTGTCGTGACTGACATGGGTTGGTGAATTTTTCAACAGGGTAGAGGCACATGTGATTATATCTGACTGACACTGGACCATGTCCCTCAAACACTTAGCTCATTCTTTTTTGGGTAACCAATCATACTTAAACCATTGACAGCAGGAGTTTGTAATTTGTGTGGAATTAAGATAGGAATGCAATAATTTCTTGACGTTATCTGACTGTAACTCTTACACTGCATCACAATTCAGGGCATTTTATCTACAATATTTTGCTTTGGGAATCTGTGTTGTACTAGTTCCTCTTTTAAAAAAATTTATATAACTACTTAAATAGATGTAAAATATTTGAATTTTTGAACCGTCGTGGCCCAGCTGGCAGCTAAGCACCACGCGGCCGCTTGCTCCCCCCGCCCCCAGTGGGATGGGGACCATCCCTGTGTTACCAGCACTGTTTCCAGCACTAACGCAAAGCATAGCCCCATACCAACTACTGTGAAGAAAATCAACTCTACCCCAGCTAAAACCAGCACATGAATGTAAATATTTTTTGATTGTTGAAGGAGATGTTGTAGATGATTCCCTGTTTAGTCAGTCCAATGAAAAGAAGCTTTGGCTCTAACTGATTCCGAGCTTGGGGAGCAAAACCACCCCATAGTTGCTCTGAGGCTTGTGAGCACCTAGTTTGGTGTGTCTTCTTTAGATCGCCTGGATTGCTCCGCGGGCGTGGAAAGGCAGGTGAGGACGGAGCTCTCTGAGAGCGGTAGCTTTCTGTGCCTCGTGCACAGCGGAGAATGGACGTGGTAAAACCAAAGACTGTAGAAGATGGGAGACAGCCTGGAGTGGGTGAGACGGGGGCTGGTCCCGCGCTGGCCTCCTGCATAGGGTCGTCCTGACTGGAGCTATCAGCCAAATGTTTTGGCACTAATGCTCATGTATAGGCAAAAGTATCATCCTTTGTGCTCTCTTCTGACCAGTGAGTAGATTCCCCATCTCCCCCGGTGGCTTTGCTTTGGGAGACACATGCAGAGCGCAGGGGAGGGACCACGAGAGCGTAACGCGTCCTGGTGGTCTCTGCTGCCCACGGTGCGGTCGCTGGCTAAAGTGGGACAGAGAGTTTACGTACTAAGCCTTGTCACAAACTTGATTTTTTTTAGCATCGGCACAGCTGCTGTGATAGTCCAGAGCGTGAGCTTTGCAATGATGAAGCCGAGACTCAGTGTGCAAATGGTTTGTTTATTTATTTCTTTCATTTATCTGTGTAGCAGAGGGGTAGACTAATTGGTCATCGGCAGTACTTAGGTGACTGCAAAGCTAATATATTCAGAAAGGAGTGAAAGCTTTATAAAGGAAAGATTAAACACAGAATTCTCTTTTTTTACCTTAGCAAAAATAAGCAAGAATTTCTTTTATATGCTGCTATATGCTAAATGCAATGAATTATAAAATGGTTAGTAAATACAAGTTTCCCAGTACGTATTGCCCAGCACATTTTATGGTATTGAACATGTAGGAAATGACAAAGCTTTAAGGCAATAAAATTCGCTTGGTAGTCATACCATGTATGGTATACATGTAAAATCTGTTAATATAAAGGAATTCTTTTCTAAGAGAATACTGTTTCTCAGGATCCTTTTCTTAAACTATACTTGCATTGTTTCACCCTTTGATCCCACAAGCTTACCAAATTGAAAGAAAATTCAATTAAACACATGACTTTGGCTATTCAAAATACTGACCTTTAAATGGGAAGGTGTCAACGTTCATCTGAAAACCCTGGATGGAGGGGAGCAGTCCTTCCTGCATTTGTTTCTGAGGAATTATCCAAAATGAAGTATTAAACTTTCATTATCCTGATGCTGATACCAAACAGCAGAGCTCTATCTGCTAAGCTGTTCTGGCTAATCCTACATTGCTCAATGTCCCTACGTCTTAATACAGTTTTAGTGGATAAGCTCAATAGTGTGGGGTTTTTTTTTTTTCTTATCTGACAATGAACAGATGTAAATTTGTGTGAATTATTGTCTTCATTCTTTGTTTTCTGATTTACGGCTGATTTCATACCTTCCGCAACAAATTTTCTTTCTCCTAATTCAGGGTGTTTTTTTGTCAATATGTATTTGTTGGGCATCTTTATTCCAAAACTTTGAGTACATCTGCGAAGAAAGTGTTGAGAAATAGGCAGAGTCCGAAGATGTCGTGATAAAGGGGACAGGGGAGAAAGACCCTGGGAATGCTGTCGTGTATCGCTAAGAAATTAGGCTGTTTGGCTCCCTCAGTAAGCCTACCCCCACCCCGCAGAGCTACCACTTACAGCCTGGATCCCCAGCTTGTATACAGTTTTCCTTGTGCTGGGCAACAGTTCTTGGCCAGTTATTCCTCCCCGATCAGCTGGAGAAGGAGCCTTTACCAGTACTGCTAATACACTCAAACAAGCGCCTTGGTATTTAGTTCAGTCTTTGGGACGCAGGCTCGGGTTTTTGGCAGTGTTTCGGAAAAGGGACTTGTTTAGCAGACATTCCTTTTGAGATGAATGCTAGTTAAGGTCGTGCATTTTTAACTTATAACATGCCAAATAGTTAAAACTGTGTCCTTTTTAGAACTTTTTTAGGGTGCTTTTTATTGCACGGGTGTAGCTGGAAGGCGTGAGGTTAGCTTGCTGAAAGTGGAGTTTGGTAAGTTTACGGATTCTTAAAAGAATTCTACTGGTCCAACATTGGTGATTATTTGTGGGGGCCACATTTGCACTGTCTGTGTTCTCAAAGCTTGTTTAAAATTTAACAAATGTATAGTGTCATGACGTACAGAAGCTGTGAATAATATGGGAAAGTGTTCCTTAAGTTAGTGACAAAGGAAGACAGCACGCTGTTGCTCTTGAAGAAATATCTTCTGGTCAAACAGGAATTTGCACTATTAGACGTCTCTTACAGCTACACCCAAACCCGTGTAAGAGAAAATGAAAAGTGCACTGTTAACAGCACAGAAACAGGAAATAATACAGTAAAAGCCACCACGCGGGTTTATTTTTTCCTCCTGTGGACATGTGCACTGAGGTGTTGCCTCTCTGTTTTTTAATATGAGGGGTTTTGGTGGACTCCACATCCTTTTTTTCTTACTCTTATTCTGTCTTTGTCTGGTTGTTATTTTTATTCATAGGAGGTAGTGAGAGGCATTCCTGGCAGTCGTGACGAAGGGTATTTTGATGATGGCAACATCTGGAAGACTTGTCGATGCTTTGTCGCTCTTGTATTTACAGAGTCGTGCAACAATTGAGGTTGGAAGGGACCTCTGGAGAGTGTCTGGTCCAAACCCTGCTGTCTTGCGGGGGGTGTGGGGGGTGTGAAGGGATGGCAGCAGTCTCGCAGCTCTCTGGATGACACGTAGCTTCCTGCCTTTTGATCTTCTGTTGTTGCCATCTGAGATTTTTGCTACAATCCATTCACTTTTGGTTTTCTATTATTTTTGCCCTTCTAGAATCCTATCTTAGGAACATCCCTAAAAATAAAATATTTCAGGCACGTGCCTTCTCGTTCCTGCAGGCATCAAAAATAACATACATTTGCATATGGCACTTACTTGGGAAGTGTCTTCCGAGTATTATAAAGAATTTTGCCTTTTGTCAGATTACATACAGTTGCAAAATCTTAGTTTTTCAAATTTTATTTCTTTACAGGCCAGAAGCAAAATTTGGATGAAGTGATCTAATAAGTTGCCGTCATGAGCAGAAGCAAGCGGGACAACAATTTCTACAGTGTTGAAATCGGAGACTCTACTTTCACTGTATTGAAACGGTATCAAAACTTAAAACCAATAGGATCAGGAGCGCAGGGGATAGTATGGTAAGGCTTCTGTAAAATTTAAATGTACTTTTGGGTTCCCTTGGTAGAACTTTCTGAGTCCTTTAACTGTTGTATGTTGCTGAGTGTGGAGAGCGACTGTCTATGTGCAGAACGGCAATGGTAATTGTTGGCCGTTTTTCCCCAGCAAGGGCTGTTGCTTCTTGTCCTACGTCCTTTCCTGCTCCCAAACTGTGCCCTTCTGTGCACGTTCAGCCAGCTGGGCTGTCCCGTAAATTAACGGGGAGGAAAAAAACCTGGATAAAGAAACTAATCTAATCCTAAGCCACGCTGCTTACAGTGAAACCAAAGCCAGAAATACTCTATATAATGTTTGCTGCTTGTAAATGCTTTTACTTGGTATGCTTTGTTAGGAGTCTGTTTCGCGTGGCTTCATAATCTGAGTAGTCCCCGGTACTGGTTAGAGAGCATTTGAGACGCTGACTGTCGTTGTCATATGTAAATACCTGAGACGGTTTAGGAAAATATAACTTGACAATATCATTCTTTGAATAAGAGATCTGCTGTGTGGACTGAAGAGTGTTTGATTTATTTAAGATTGGTGGCAACTAGCTGCTTCCAGGCACTGGCTCCTGTGCGATGACACTGCCCCGAAGATAAGTGTTGGTTTAAGCTTCTTGCGAGTTTTTTGAACGTTCAAGAGAAAGATGTAGATAGCACAGGAACTTGCAGATTTTCCCATTTATTGTAATTCTTAAGATGCTAACCAGGGACATAAAAATACAAAAGAAACATCAAGGAAGAGAAAGGTAGGGAAAAACATAATCTCGAACAGTTTTCCCTGTAACCTCTTTACTACCTTGATCTTGTCTTGATCAGTGTCTAGAGAACGTGTGGTACAGGTGGGTCCTTAATTTGTATTTGTGTTTTACCTGGGTTAATATTAAAACAGTGTGCTTAAAACCTGAAGGCCAGTACTCTAGAAAGAGTTATTTTTGAAGTGGTAACTTCTGGCATTGAGACATTTGGTCTGTAAGTAGCAGCAGCAGAAAAACTCGTCTGAATTTTATTTGCATGTGTGGCAATATAATGAGGACAAAGACCGTTGTTTGCCTAGATTTCGTTGCTACAGAAAGGCCAGCAAGAGCTTTAGCTGTTATTACGCTCCTTCTGATTCCCAGCCATATGTTACTGCCTGGTTTCCAAATTTGCTGCCCCTCCTAGAGCTGGGATCCAAAAACTGACTACGTAATTACTCTAGTGTCGTTCTGTAATTGCTGCCAGTGGTAATTGAAGCCTTTTTGGTTAAACCGCCCTGATTGCTCTGGGAAGTACTGGAGTGCTCCAGTGGTTAAATCTTGCCCATGTCTGGAGGAGACAGGGTATAAATCTTGTGATTTGGGTTGGGGTTTTTGTTGTGTTGTTTTGTTTTTTTAAAAGCTGATCCAACTGGATTTGGAGGAATATTAAGTAGATGGCCTGAAGGCTCAACCGTATCTAACACTGAAACATGCTCTAAGGCCACTGTTGTGTACTGGGGACGCAGAAGTTCAAATACTGGTCCAGGAGTCCCCTGTTGGCACGCTTCCCTGGCCACCTCGTAAGATATTCCGTACCTTGGGGGTAGGTGGGGGAAATTGCAGACAGTGGAAAATGTGAACCGCAGAAAGTTACCAGTATATGTTGTTCCCATTTTTTTTTTATTTCGATAGTGACTAGAAGTTTTGATGATGTAAAGAAAACATATATATAAAAAATAATTTAAGCCTAGATACTATATAGACAACATGCTTTTAGAAGTAGTTGGATTCAGTAGATGCTCGCCATTTACTGGCAGCTGTTCTTCGTTAGGTTTGAGTACCATTCTTGATAAGAGACAAGAAAACAGTATTTTCCTGGCTGAGGCTTTTTAAGTAACCGATAAATACCTCCCGAGCCTGCACGGCAGTCAGCTGTCGTATTGCCTCCTACAGGACCCAGACTCCGTGCCTCCCTGTCACGGGAACGTGATACGTATGGGAGTTGTCCCAGTAACAGCCTTCATCAGTTAAACAGCCCGTGTCGCTGAATCATATGACAATCTTGGCGTTAGTCTGCAAAAAAATGTTATTCTTTCTTTTTACCAAGTAAAAGCCAGTGACATCAAGATGTTGAAGCTTTCCTAACGTTTTTTTTGTTTGTTTTATCTTGACATTGATGCTCTCATTGTCATGAGGATATTAAGCAACTGCATAAGTGAAAGCACGGGACCTTTATGTAACCTACTTTTCCTCCCTCCTCCTCCCTTCCTCTCAGCGTGAAGATTTTACATAAAATTGATGTGCTTTTTATGTTTGGAGTGTTTTGGATCTTTTTAGACGGTCTGTTCTTAAGTGCCGATGAGTGGCAAGAACTCAATATTGGTAAGATATTTTAGGAAGCAGAGATCCTGCATTATCTTGTGGAGATTGTCATGTGTTAATATTATGAAGCTGGGAAACATTTCTAAATTTTGACTTGCTCAGCGTACAAGAGCACTTTGCTATTACACTCCCTAAAGCTGAACAATACTGGAAATTTGGTTTATCTGCAGACATGTAAGAAGGTATCTGAAAAAGGTAGCAACTGCCACCGCTTAAAGCACCTTGACACTGAGATGTAATAACGGTATTTTTAATTACAGTGCAGCTTATGACGCCATCCTTGAACGAAATGTTGCAATCAAGAAGTTAAGCCGACCGTTTCAGAACCAAACCCACGCGAAAAGAGCCTACAGAGAGCTTGTTCTTATGAAGTGTGTCAATCACAAAAATGTGAGTGCAGCGTCCTGCTTTAAGGGTTAAAGTCTTAACCAGAAGGTTATTCTTGTAAAAGTCTTAAAAGCGACCGCAGAGGATGGCATCCTCTGTAGAGATTTTCGTTGCCTGGTTGTATCTCCATGGTAAGTGCAGAAGGATCTTTCAGAAGAGCTGTTATTGTCTAGTTTGAATACCTGCCCAATCTGTAAATACCCCCTTCAAACTCAGAGAGGGAGTAAGTGTTACGTTACTACGCTTACAGGCAGCCGGCAGATAAAAACACCGTGAGTGGTAAGTGCATCCTTGTGTCTGTTGCTGCTGCTAGAAAAAGGGCTGTAGTAGTATTTTTTTTCCTAGTGCATGACTGAGTTAGGAATCCTGTGTTGTGACAGCAGGAACTGTCTGATGCTGAAGAAGCTGTGGAGTAGCCCAGATCACGGAAATGGGGAGAGAATAAGTGATGAATTTATCAGAGCTGAACTGCGGAAGGCTGGTATTGGCCATTTTCTTCCTTCAGAGACACCTGGGTACAGTCTTCCTCAAGTTCCCTCTTAGTCCCCGTCCAGCAAGATGAAATTCCTTCTGGCTTCCAGGGAGGAGAGAGCCATAGAAGACTGACTCTGTCTTTGAGCTACTTGGGAAAATTTTGTTATTTTTTCTGAGACAGAGATGGTTTATGTGTGGATTCTCTGAAGGAAATTTTACCTAGCATAATTTATATGATGATAAACTATTGCAAGCCTGCCTGACTCTTGAGTAGTGGCTTGACCTGTTTCTGCACATCCCATCTATTCTTAGCAACTGGAAACGTCCTAAAGCAGCTCCAAGAATCTATTTTCTCTTTGGGTGGAGTTGTTGCTTCACCTCTGTCAATGGCAAAGTGGTATCTCTTGGGTAGTCTTTCTCAGTTTTTAATTTTATTTTTTCTCATATGCAATAAAAATCTTACCAGCTCTCTTCAGATTGAAAGTAGGAGGCAGGGGAAGACTGCCTAACTTCCTTAAGTTTTAGGCTTTGAATATCATCTTGTTAATGCACACGGAGTGTCTTTAGATTATGTGATTTGTGGAGGAAAGATACTCCTTAAATCATTAGCACCGATTGCAGCATGGTAGGTCTGGTTGACCCACCGAGCACCTTGACCTTCAATGTGTACTGGAGGTTTGCATCAGAACAGTGGTTTTGAAATGTTGGCTTTGCAACTTCGCTATTGTTATGGTTCGATTATTCTTCCTCTCCCCCTTCCCACAGATAATCGGCCTACTGAATGTGTTCACACCACAGAAATCACTGGAAGAATTTCAAGACGTGTAAGTCTGATTTGAACTAAAGCTGAGAATTGATTTAAAAAATATTCCTGCAGAAAGATGAGCAAGGGAAGAATACAATAAAATGGCAGTATTGTCTGATTATTATTATTTTTGTTTCTTCATAAGCTACATAGTGATGGAGCTTATGGATGCAAATCTCTGCCAAGTGATTCAGATGGAGCTAGACCATGAACGAATGTCCTATCTTCTTTATCAAATGCTGTGTGGTATCAAACATCTTCATTCAGCTGGAATTATACATAGGGTAAGTGAACTTAACTGTCTATATTTTGCATTGCACCTTGTTTTGCCTTGAGTATTTAAAAGACAGAAAAAATTCAGAAATAGGAGCACGAAGGGTGATCCATAGCCTGTCCCATAGGCAGACAGAGAAAGCTGAAAAGAAATCATCACACTTACCTTTTTCCACTGTAATTCTGGACCAAACCTTTTGAATGTTTGAATGATTTGATAATAATCTGCACAGAGCAAATCAAGTTTTTTGCAGTGAGTTACATTACCTCCTCTAATTCTATATCGTGTTCTATTGTAGTAGTCACGGCAGGAAAGAATATCTGAAAGCGTCTCTGCTGTTATTGTTTTGGTAACCAAACCTGAAATCCCATCTTTTGAAAGAACTGCCCGTTTCATTTCTGCTCGTTCACTATCAGAGTAATGAATAGATATCTGAAGTCTCCAGCTAACCAGATGATGATAGAGACCTGTAAGTGGGACTTCCATACACCTGTGTGTCACAAAGCATTTGCTCAGACTGCCGCAGGCAGAACTCACTACTGCTTTTGAAGTGGCGTGTGTGTGTGTGTTGCAATCCAGTCAAGGAATTCCGAATTTAAGGCTGCCTGTTCAAGTTGAACATCTCATATATATTTGTATGTAGTGTAAAGATTGCTTGAGATTTGTCTGGTTATAACTTTTCAGATGTAATCTCTGCTATTTTGGGAAATTGTAAGCTTGTATTTCTACGGTGCTACATTTTTCATTGTAATTTTTTTAGAGAGTTTTAAAATTTTTCATTTCTGAAATGATGCAGATGTAATTAAACTGATTGGTGTGCGGTACTTCCGATCATTACTGCACAGTCTTCCTCATGGATGATGTACACAGCAAAGCTAATCACGACTGGCAATTTTGAGTGCTACTGAAGGAATTGCTGTGTTCGGATGCTTGGCCGGGTCAGTTGTCCACCTCGTGGTGACGGGGGTGTTGGATGTCCCGCAGGCTGGACCTGGCAGCGTGGCACTCCCGTTCGGTCTGCTGTTTTCCCCTCGAGGGAACCGTAACCATTGCTTGCCTAGATAGAGAGATAGAGAGTACGGTTTGAACGGCCAAACCCTGCTTCCCTTTGCTCAGCCAGCCCTGCTGCTCGCCAGCTGCCTGGTCCCAGCGAGGAGCTCAGGGAGGGAGGGCGAAGGCTTCCTTCTTGCCTGCAGTTTGCCCTGAAGTGCCGCGTTTAAAGGGGATGGGCGAGGGAAGGTAGGCAGAAGCACCGCCTGCAGTCAGGCGCTGCGCCCTGTGCTGCTCGGTTTGCGGGGGGGCGTCGGACGGGTGGGTGTGCTGCTGGCGCTGTTCTGGGAGCGCTCAGCGAAACCGGGTCACTTCGCGTGCCGCAGTTGTGGTGTCACAGCGCGTATGGCTGGTGCTGTGCAGCCCTTTGTGTGCCAATGCACGTGCCTGTGGGACTGGAGTTACGCTTTGGTACGCAGCTTCACGTTTTCTGGTCCCTTCAGTACTGAGCTATGCAAGTGTAATGCTGTGGGTTTTCCTCGGTCTTTTTTATTTTTGGAAAACTGCGTACTGTATGGACGTATTAGAGTAGGTAATGTAGGAGCATCTCTTTCTGCAGATCTCAGCGCAGGTAGGAGAGAGCTTCTGGAACTTGGCTTGCTCCAAGGGTGGTTTGTAATCCTCTAAAGCGGGCATCAAACCACTGAGCCTTGTGGAAGTCACGGATAGATGTAAGCTTTCATGCGTTTGTAGAAAAGAAGTAACTTCTCAGGTAGTTGTTGGGCAGGAGTAAAGGCAGCGTTAAGCGTAGAAGTCCTGCCTCTCTAAATACGGGCGAAGTCTTGGAAATGCTTCGTGTCGTGCAGTAGTATGAAGTACAGGGATAACCTGTTCTGAAGAGACCATAGGTACAATTGCTATGTAAATAGTAACATATGTGCGCATGAATGCTCCTGAAGGACACGGGCAGACGCGTTTCACTTGCATGTCTTCGTGGTAGATTTTCAGCTGACAGCTTCTTCTCAGGCTTTGTTGGAAGATGAAGTATGTTCAGGCAAAACGTTTGCATTATTTACCTGCTGTGTGCCTTATGCCTTTATACTTCAAGGTGTGAAGTATCAAGATCCCCGTTCTCTGTGGAGCAAGTTAAGCAAAACCGCAGAAGACAAGGTGGGCGTGCTCCAAAAGGGACGTACTTCGTATGGACCGCGTGGCTGCAGTAGTAACTCTTTATACCACTCCTGTGGGCGTTCAGCACCACTGTGCTTAGTGTCTAACGCTAATTACTTTGGTGAAACAAGTTACTCCTTAAACAGTCCGCACTACTGTGGCTGCCCGTGGGGCGCTCTGGCTGTGTATTTCTTTAATGTCCTCTAAAGCTTTAAGCTCTCTTTGGTGTCGGTGGTTTCACGTGGATTTTAACGGGGTTCTTCAGCTTCTAACACAGCTGTGATGATCTCAGCATCTCAGTAACTTTTTCAGAGCTTGCGGAATGACTGAAATTGCAGCCATCTGCATATATGCCCGTAGCACTGGGTACTACCTGCCATAGAAATAAGTGGTTTTTTCATAGCAAACTAGAGGCGTGGGACAAGGCAGAGATCAAATACACAGAGTTTCAGACAATTTCACCCAGAAGTTGTAGGGGGCATACTCAGCTGCACGTCAGTGGACAGAGATTTGATCTCGGTAAAGATTTGACTATAGCTTTACAGCGGCTTTAACAGATGTTGGCAAATTAACATTACTGTGTTCAAAACATTTTGCAGAGATGGAGTTTCCAGCAAGCGTAGAAGTTCGTGTTCATTTATATTTTGCAGTCCGCGGAGGATGAATGATCAGCGTTCCAGAGTTGTGCCTCACTGACTTGCTGAAGGACACAAAATGTCTCATTAGTCTTGCATGGAGGCTCTGAAACACTGTATTCTGACTGATTTTGAGCACTTAACAAAGGTGCCTAATTATGGGAGCCCTTTACACGAAGCTTTCTTTGGAAAGGGGAAAGCCCATTGGAGCCATCAATTACCCTCCAGAGATGCCCCTCTCTCCCCATCTGGTTAATGGGGAGACGGCCATGAATGATCTCTGATTTTTTGGCACTGACATTTTACATTTTTAAGATTAGGTGAGATATCTTATGCTATAGGTTCTGGATATATTTATACAGCCTAACTAACCTCATCACTCTTATTGGAGCTTTTGAGTCCTTGTTTATTTGAAACATAAGAGGCGTTGGTTCTGCATGAATTCGGATGCAGTGTAGGTCAACTCTCGCCTCCATCATTTTGAAGGACAGTTCTGTATTCCAAATTACACCATGTTCCTAGGCTTCATGACAACTACATGGTGTTCAGAAATTAAGGATGGACAGTACTCTGTACGCTTTTGCTTTTCGTCCTCATGGTGATTTTTCTCTCGCAAAGGGAAGCGCTCTTAACACTTTCAGAGTTAATCCTGCAGCTTTGGGGAGGATGAGTGTAGTTAATACTATGAGCATTTACCTGGGATTCTGCAGTGAACATCCTCCAAATAATAGAAATGTGCAAAAATGAAGCTAATAATAAACAGGATTGTAGCAGAATCCGAAATATGCATATTAAATAGCTGGAATGCCTTATAATACTCGAATTCATTTGTGGCATTTGAGAATCTTTTAAGCCAAAGTTGTCTGCAGAGTCTTTGTGTGTGTGATTTGGAAGCGCGTGTATGAATATGTAAGTATGCAGACTTTTAATTACCCATTAAAATTCTATTGTTCTGGAACTCTTTTTTTTTTTTGTGGTTTCCTCTCTGTCTTTAATGCAGCTTTCTGAGGAGTTTGCCGAAAGCTGTACAAGTACAAATGAGAACTACATATATCTTGCAGATAGCCACTTTTAAGTCTTTATGAAACAGAGGAAGATAGGGCTGCTTATCGAATGCCTGCAGCTCAAATGCTGGAGTCCTCTGCCACATCTCGGGTTTTTCTCTCATTAATCTTAGCAGAGTGTAGGCAGAAAGGATCGCAGCCTTATCTGTGCTGGTCTGTGCGCTGTGAATGATTCTATGATGGCAAAGTTATTCTGAAGTTACCCTGTGTGCAACATTTGCTCTGTGACATTCAGATGTGTGTAAGATCCTCCTGAGATAGTGACCGAGTATGGCTGAGTAATGTCCGTGTAAAGAGATGTTGTAAAGCCACTATTGTCAATGTGGTTTTAGGGTTCAAGAGAAGAGAATATAGTTACCAAGTTTCTAACTAAGATGATCTGAAGCTGTATCAGGGCATTTTCCACTCTAATTTAATGATTGTGTTAATTTCTGGCAGTTTTTCAATGGTGCCCTTTTGGGTTTGGTCACCAAAAAAACCAAATCCTAAATGGGAAACGAAATCTGTGTGAAAATGGGGATTTCCTTCCTGTTCAGAGAAACATCTGCATTGGTTCAAGAGAGGTAATGCAGCCTCAGCTAGCAAAGAAACCTTTTACTTCTTACATTCATGTTATAATTTCAGTAATTCTTGTGTCAAGATGATTACTGCACCAGATGATTTCAGCAATTGTCATTTTACTTGTGTTCTGCATCACAGTAGTAACCGTTGTCCCAGTGAGCAGTTTCTAGACCTTTCCTCAGAGCTAACATTTCTTACTAACCTCAATTTATATCAGACGTTGCTAACATATCTTGTAACGCTGGTTGTATTTTCCCTCTTTAATTGCTATGTAAATCTACAAGCACAATAAGGGAGTTAATTCTGTAGTCTGCTGAACGCAGATGAATTAACGCGAGGGGAAAAGAAACTGCAGTACAGCAATAACCTAGTTGTGTGTGTGGGGTTTAATGTTAGCGGTATTATCTTTAAAAATGTGAACCACAGAGTGCTTTGTGCTTGTCTTAGCAGTCATATATGATGTTTCTTTTTAAAGGATTTAAAGCCCAGTAATATAGTAGTAAAGTCAGACTGCACTTTGAAGATTCTTGACTTTGGACTGGCCAGAACTGCAGGAACTAGTTTTATGATGACGCCTTATGTAGTGACTCGTTACTACAGAGCACCAGAGGTCATCCTAGGGATGGGATACAAAGAAAACGGTCAGCAAATATAGTCTTTCTTTGGCATAGCTTTATTTTTTTGTTTGGCACACCACATTTTACATGTTAATGTTTTTTTCAAGCTGTAGAAACTTTATAAATTAGCCTTGTGACCAAAATGCAGATTCTGGATACACCAATTTGTTTATTCAACTCAACCCATTAGAAATGTTTGCATTTAATAGGAGAAGAAATTGAGGGCCTTGTTTGTTTAAAAATTTAAATAACTTGCTTGATAGATTAAGTTCCATCCAGGAAGAACTGGAAATAGATTTTCTTGATACACGGAATGTACCTTGATATACCTTCACGTGACTTTATTCTTGATGAGCGTGTAAATTGCAATTCATCAGTAAATGAGTGTCCTAAATGTAATGTTTAAATAACTCTACTCAATATAGCCTTTCAGGATGTAGGGAACTTAAAGGCCACTGAGGAACAAACAAGCTAGAACTACCTACTGTGGCATCAATTTTTATTAACACCAGCCTAGTTTAAACCTGTCTCACTAAGTTCTTCACATTGCTGAAGAGAAATTCAATTATATACTTGAGACAAGAATGCAGAGAACATTGTCATGAGGCATCATAGACTCTGAGGTCCATGATGAATCCCAAGGAAATTTGTTTCCTTTGTCCCTCTGCTTGCATACATATCCCTTTATACTCACTCTGTGGCCCTTCTCGCAATGTCTTCTACAAGAAAATACGGGAAGGATACAGCGTTTGAGGGAAGCACATCTGAGTGAAGCGGCTGGTATCCTTCAGGACACCACAGCAAGAGTCATTCCTGAAATTCGTTGTCGCGGCCCCAGTTCTGCTGCCCGTTCGTTGATCCGCTGTCGCTGTGGCGAGTTCGGCTCATTTGGTGTTTCCACCTCGGGCGGGCACCATGCACAGAGGCCACCGCTTGCTGAAGGTGTTTTAAACCCTCTGTTGATTAGTCCCCCAGTAAGGCCCATGAGATGCCGTGGCACTTGAGGCTTGGTTCGCCGTCTCCTGGCGATGTGAGGCATCGTGAGGCATGGCTGCCCACCTTCCCGGCACAGCTGGGGCGCACTCCGCTTTTCAGGGCTCTTGCTGTAGTCTGCAGACTTCCCTGGCAACTGCATGCCGTTGCGGCAAGGGACTGAGGTTGTGTGTAAACCGTAGCTGCTATGTGCAGAGTTGATTTTGTGGTCGTTTATAGAAGCCGAGAAGAATAACTCCTCTCGGTGCTGGCAGTGAAAGGAGCCGGTTCAAAGGAATGAGAATGGGTCTCTTTTGCAAGGCTGTGGGTTTTATTTCTGTTTGGATTGTTAGTGTGCATGAGAGGATGTACGTTCCTTCAGATGGCCTCCGTGATTGGCTGTTTTCCCCCTAATTTAGAAGTCAGAGGTTGAGGGGAGCAAGCTTAAATTAACTGCTAAAGTTTTGTAGAAAGCATATATTGAATTTGTCTTCCCCTCCCCGCCCCCCCCCCAAGACTTTCCATGGGCCAGTTAAGAGACGCTAGATAAAGAACCGAAATGCGTACTCTGAGTCACGCAGCTGCCTGACAGAAGGGATTGGTACAATGGAAGTCACAAGTTTTCTGACTTAGCTTGCCCAGTTTACACGTTTCTCTTAAATATTAAGTAATTTTGAGTTGCAAAAGTGTGAAACATTCTTTCCACTGAAACGTTGCTGAGGTTATCATTGGAGCTCAGTGGATGGTTTTCTGGATCACCCTGTCGCGCTAGTGACAGTCCTGTTCCTTAGGCAAGCGTGAATTGTGTTGTGGGAAAGAATGTACTTAAAAATTAACTTTCATGTGAAAAACTATCACGTCTTCCAAAAGCCAATACATGGTTGTTGAGTTGAGAATGACACTTTTGGAGAACGTAAGAGTGCGAACTGAGTCAGAAGACAATCTGCATTTCCATATGTACTGGTGTCGTTAAAAGGCTCTTTACGTAAACTGTGGCTCTTCCCAGTCGGTGCCCGATGGGCTCCTCGCTGCGGAGCTCCCCAGCGGGGCGGCGGGTACGGGGGATGCACTCAGAGCGAGAGCCATGGGCTGGACCGGATCCTCACCTGTTTGCACTGATGCCTGTTTTCGCCCTGGAAACCCATAGTTAAATTAAAAGTTAACTTATTTAATTTGGAGTTAGATACTGAAAATTGACAGCTAACTAATGGTTAACGTTGACATTTAGTGTAACTGAACTGGGCCACCTGGCAGCTGTATGCCGTTTCGGTGTCCTGCTGAACTCACGTGAGAGGATTGCGATGTGTGTGTTGGCGACTGAGACACACACTGCAGAGTGGTGTTCTTGTGGTACTCTACTACGCACGTACAAAATCCTCAATTGTTTTAAAACTAGCAAAGATCCCAGAGAAATTGATGCCAGAGTTAACCTCTGCGTAGGCTTTGGTGCCGAAGGAGATAAAGCACATTTGGGTGTATTCCATTAAGAAGCCAGGCCTTGCAAATGGAAAAATTCAGAACTGAAGGGCTCCGACACTGCTCGTGCACACACGTACCTTAATGGCTTTAGATTTACGTGCAGTTATGTGTGTGGTTGTCGGGAAGGGAGCACTGAAAAGCAAGGAAAGCCCCAAGCACCCCGAAGCGACTACTTTTAAGTTTCCCAGTGTGTACACTGGGTTTGAGCTTCATTTTCACTTGGTGTTTTTTCTCTTAGAATTATAGAAAATAGTAGCTTCACTCCAAGCAGGGGTTTTAAGAATAAAATACACTCTGTATGACAAGCAGTAGATTTTTAAAAAGATTTTTCAAATCTGTAATGAAATTTTACTCAGTCTTCTATAGACGTATTCACAGGAGTATTCTATAGGAGCATTCACAGTGTACAGGTTAGTCTACCTTCATAAAAAAGTTAGACCTATAAATAGAGAGGTTTTGTTTAATTAATGAAAGCAACAAACCAAGCCACCCCCCAACATCCCAAGTTCGGTTTTGTAGCGTGACCAGCAGAATGGTTTCCAGCGGTTTTCTTCACCTCTGAAGTAATTTGTCACCTGAGGCATGAAGATGAAGATAGCGCACTGACTCGCGTTATTTCTCTCCCCAGACTTCTCCGTGAAATTACGGGTGTCGTCTTTATCCTGTTGGACACAAATTAGTTACAACAGATTTGGGTGTATTTTGGTTTGTGATGGCAGCAGATTGTTTTGCAGGTGAAAAAGTCAACATTCAGCATTTTATTTTAAAAGACAAATGCAACTTGGCTTCAGATCTTTGGGTCTCTAAGCCAAAGAATATGTACTTTTCTTAAGCATTTGAAAAGAGTTTTTAAAGATAAAACACCTCTAATCCTGAAACGTTGAGAATATTTTTTTAAATGAACCAGGCCCTTAATTTTGACCTATTAATATGTACAACTATGATCTCCTATCATATGATTTAGATACTATTTTAGAGGAACTTGTAAATAAGGGGGAAGGAATATTTTCAATAAGAAGCAAAGTTGTTCACTTGACATTGTTGAGCTCCTTCAGAACTTTAACGTGATTTTTAGTATACGATTGTTCTCATTTCAATCCCCTTCTTATCTGCTTAATTGAAATGTCAGTGTCATGTTTGACATAAGAGTAATTATAATAATACAATTTCATTATTATGACTTAAAGAAAACTTTTGCTTACGGAGTTAACAGTGTCTCTGAAAGCAACCACAAAAGAAATTGGCATACCTGTAAAAAGTAAACTTGTGCAGCTTTGAGTATGTCTTCTGAGTGATTTATTTTAAGGTAATGCAGAAAACGTGTATTTCATACCCAAAAAATTGCTTTTGAGTTTTTCTTTTGTATAAGATGTTATTTCAGCGTAACTGGAGAAATATTTTCAAACAAATAATTTTAACTGAAAATCTTTTAGGAGCATACTAATATTGTCATTAACTGATCCTCTAAAATTCTAAGTGATCTTTTACTGATTGTGTTTGCTTTTTATTTAAAGGGAGAGAGAGATGCATGGTAATCCGACTTTTAGGAAATACCTGATGGCAAATTTTAATTCCTTTGTAATAACCAATTAACTGTCTTCCTAAAAGTATAAACTGGTTAGATACGCGATATTTGTAAAGGTCAGCCTGCTTCGCTGCTTTTAAGATTGTTCCCACAGCTCCAGCGGAATGGCCGCCAGGAGATAGGGTTGGCCGCGGTGCTGCACCCTCGCCAGCCTCGCAGCGTGAGGAGCCTTCTTCTGCTGCAGCCGCCTCTCTCTCTCTCCCTCTGCTCTAGCTCTTGCTCTAGCACTGTGTGAAACAAAAGGATGTTTTTCTGCCTTGTATTTGAGACAGTTAAAAGCTAATCCTTACATGCGGTGTACTCTAAAGTGTTTCCATTGATTAATATAAAGACTTGCTCTTCCTGTGCTGTCTCTGCAGTTTATAGGATGCAGTCATGTTATGCTTCTTTTAATTTTAAATGACCGTTTGCTTTGCTTTTCCTTCTTTTTGTGCTACAAACATAGTGGATTTATGGTCTGTGGGGTGCATTATGGGCGAAATGGTTTGCCACAAAATCCTCTTTCCAGGAAGGGACTGTATCCTTGTGCTGCTGCAGCAGGTTGAATTAGTTAGGAAGTGATTAACCTTTTTATTGATGTTGTGTCATGAAAATGCATATTGTACAATTTATTTTTTTTTTTTTATTGAATGAACATGGATTTTTCTTGTGATACACTTAAAAAAAAATTAAGAAGTTCATTTCTATTCAGGCTGCACCTAGCAGTAGGACATAGTCTCTGCTGGTCCTGTAGTTAGCATACGTTCACCTTCACTCGCCTTCATTACACACGCTTTTTATAGTCACTTCATGTGTGTGCCTATGTGTCGAGATATTTTTATTTACTTTATTTTGATAACTATCTTTTATGTTAATATCATTGCATTTTGTTTTCAGTTGACATTTGGTCAGTTGGGTGCATCATGGGAGAAATGATCAAAGGTGGTGTTTTATTTCCTGGTACAGATCGTATCCTTACCTTTGGCCTCGCATGTAGTCGTAAAAGGTCAAAAGATACTGCAGCGATATAGTTCCAGACTAAGGTGGTTCTAATTTTTAAGATACTGATTTTAAACTGCCTTTTCAAAATAGCGTTTGCGAGTTCAGTAGTTTGGTTCCCGGAAGCTGCAAAAATGCCTACAGTTGTACCATTAAATGCAAAACTATTAGAGGTTAATATAAGCGAGAGCAGCAAAATACCACTTGGGCAAACAGGCTTATTTTTTCTTCTTCCATTTTCCTTTTTTTCTTTCCTCTTTTCTCTTTTTTTTCGATTTAATATAGTGTCTATCCATTGCTTTTAGATGTTGTCACACCTAAGACAGATTTTGTGGTTGTTGTTTAGGTGGTGTTTTACTGGTTCACGTGCATTGATTTTTTGCTTTGGAGATCATTTTTCTGTAGTAACTTACTAATCTTGTGTAGTGCCTGAGCGGGGTAGCAGTTGTTGTTCTTCATATTTTATAGGAACCGTTTACAAGAAATTCCTACCCCGCTTCATTAGCTCCACTCTGGAGTTTTATATTTTTGCATGCGGAACCGATGCTACGCACAGCTCTCAGCAATACCTGGCAGTTCTGCCCTTCTGTTCCGTGAGCGGCGCGGTGGTGGCTGCGGGGTCGTCCTGTGAACGTGCTGCGGACAGAGGGGCCGCTCTGAGCAGATCCGGCGGGAGCCTCTGGGTCATGGCTGACGTCGGTGGCTCTAATTGGAGTTTGGCGTGTTACTTGTTCCACTAATAGTTACGCTCTACTTTTTAGGTGCCATCAGAAATCCTTCCTGCTTTTGCTGCCAGTTAACTCTTTAGTAATTGGTATAGTACCATTTAGGGGTGAAGGTTTTGAGGAGATCCAGGGCATCCTTACCTTCCCCAGCTCTGTCATCGCCTGAGCTGCGCGGTGCTTTACGCGTCTGGTTTGCTAGCGCGGCTTTTCGGCTTAGGCTCAGTGCCATACAATGTAAATAATACTATTTTTTGTTCAAGGCCTGTATTAAGGCACTGTAGAGCTTGAAAATCTTTATATAAAGGTCTGCTTTTAAGTTTTAAGAGCATAAGAAGGGGCCTGCTACAGCCGACTGAAGGTTTAGGTAGCCAAATATCCAGTCTTTTACAATAGCCAAAAAGAAGAAGTTGGGGAGAATATATGAGTGAGATAAGCATATATGAAATTCTACCTGAGCGCTCTCCCAGCATCTAACCATCTGCAGCTAGAAATTCCTCAGCCAAACGTTGCTTTGTTTTTTTATTCAGTAACACATACTGAATTCTTCTGCCGTGAATTGGTCAGTCTCCCCCGCACCTTGTGCACGCTTCTCAATTAAGATGGTCCTTATGCATCCTCCTTGGAACTCTTTAACTTCTGCATTCAAGTCTCTGACAAAATTGTCACTGACCTGTGCAAGCCAAATTTCATCCTTGGTGTGCCCACTGGTGCTCGGTGTTGCGTGTCGTTAGTGGGCGGTCGCCCCGGGACCGGGCTGGGGTATGATGAGATGAGAAGGAAGGACAAAGCCCCACCACTGGAGTGCCCTGGTGACGGGCAGGAGCCTGACTACTGTGAATATGTGTTCAGATCAGGAATGAATTCTTCTCCAGAACCCAAACAATGCCTTTATTTAAATTTGTTTAATACATTTTGTGAGTCTTTTTAATTTTCTCTGTTTCTCAGAAGTATATCCTTTGCTAGTTAATTACGACTTTCAGTAAAGTACATGTTGCCTTGACTACGCTATCATAGTCTTGCTTTGTTTCACTGTTTTCTCTAAGAAGGTAGTCCTAATTAATGATGATGAACTTGATATTTTATTCTAGTTTTCTGTGTTTTCTCTCTGTTGGTTATTTCATCTGCTTTTAACATGACTTTCTAGCTGAAAATTAGCCACAGTGTTTTTCTTAGCTGCATAACCTTAGATATTGATCAATGGAATAAAGTTATAGAGCAGCTAGGAACACCATGCCCCGAATTTATGAAGAAACTACAGCCTACAGTCCGAACTTATGTGGAGAACAGACCTAAATATGCTGGATATAGTTTTGAAAAACTCTTTCCAGATGTCCTTTTCCCAGCTGACTCTGAACACAATAAGCTTAAAGGTAAGGTGTGTCTTCTGTGTGTTGTCTGTCTTTAAAGTTTAAAAATTGTGATATTTTGAACAGAAATATGTCTCGGTTTTGTTCACTATAAAATCATCCTGCTAAGGGTTTAAATATGATATTTATATCACGGGAGTGGATGAACGTGCTGCCGTATGCTTACCTCCACTTTCTCATCTTCTTTGAAAGAGCGCCTATTCTGGAGATACCTTTATAAAGAAAAGTACATATGTACATTCTAATTCAATTCTAAACTCTCAATGACAGATGCCAACGTGATTTAGAGAAGAGTAGGGAGAGGGTGGGATAGAAGTTGCGTAGGCAGAGTGGATCTCCTTTCTCTAAGGGTGAAAATAGAGGGTTTATATAATACATAGTTATCCTGTAGTTACTGAAATAACTTATTGGCTCTAAAAGTCACCTCCTCAGTGGAGTCACGGGGTCGCTGTATTTTCTGTGACTGACAGTACGTGACAGGTTTTTTCCCATAAGCTGTGAGAGGGGTGGTAGGTCCTTCCCGCTGCCGTTCCAGACGAGGCTGCACCGCCAGCCGAGTTACAGTCACATACGGATGTCACACCAAAGGGCACTGTATGCTGAAAATACATAGTGAAACATGTCCAACCCCTTTCCCACCTGTGTTATTCTGCTCATTATTTTTTTTCCAGCAACTGGACCGCTTTCCTAAACCCCAAATTATGTGAGGGATGCACAGATATTAAACTGGAATTTGTTTACGCTGGGTCTCCTCTCATGAGCTTTGAAATACTGTATTATGTGCACTATGTATGGCACGAGTCTAAACAGAAAATGTCCCTTTTGCAGCAAGTCAAGCAAGGGATTTGTTATCAAAAATGCTGGTTATAGATGCTTCTAAAAGAATCTCTGTGGATGAAGCCCTGCAGCACCCGTACATCAATGTTTGGTATGACCCATCAGAAGCAGAAGCTGTAAGTTCTTGTTTTAGGTCTCTGATTAGGGAGGTACTGTACTACAGCAAACTTGTTGGGACGCTTGATATGACTGCTTGGAAGAAGGTTATTGCATGAGCTACACAGCTCACTAGAAGCTTAACTGAGCCGTAAGCACTTTTATTGACATCAATAAACACGTTTGTTAGAAATAGAGTTAGGAATGGGCACAAACTGAAGTACCTGTATCTCTCTGTGTGTGTTTTTGTATCATTGCATATAATCTCCTGGACATAGAGTAATGCGTTTGAAATCTTTTATATAGGGTTCTAATTTATTGAGCTTCAGTTGTTTCAGTGTGGTTTGATTGTCCTTGATAGGATTCTAAGGTATTTACTCCTGGGGGAGAGAAATATTTGCGTTAGTTGTAGCAATTGATAGTACTCTTAAACTAGAAAATAAGCATTTCAGCAAAATCTGAGTACAAGATCTTGAGCTTTCAATTATTAACATTAGTCAACAAAGGGGTTAATTGAAAAAAAAATAAAAAAAATTAATTTCAGGACAATTTCTGCTTATGAGAAAAGTGTCATTTTTTTAAAAGAAAGGTGGTTGGTGATTTGCCACTAAGAATAGGAAAAGATGCTCGATGTAAATTCTGCTGATCTGTAATAGCTAGAGGGAAAATTTAGTAATTAACAGTAAGTAGGTAAAAAGGGCTGCTTGGGCCAGAGACTGCTGCACTTAGGAGCTCTTTTACCAGTCTGTGCAGTTTCTGTTTTAGTTATTACAGTAATGTAAGCAAATCTGTTGATTGGAAGAACTTTAAAACGCGTAGCAGCATCGAGCAAATAGGCCAGGTCCAAGTATGAGAGAGTATTTGACCATCTAAATACGGGTTTTTTTAATCAGGTTCATATTCTGAGTGCTTACTTTGATTTTTCATTTATTCTGGTTTTATATCCCTTTTGATTGCTTTATCATGAGTTAGTTTTGTTTTTCAGCCACCGCCAAAGATACCGGATAAGCAGTTAGATGAGAGGGAGCACACGATAGAAGAATGGAAAGGTAAGAAGGGCATTTTAAGTATAATAAGGATCTGGGGAGTAGGCTGGGCCCCAACAATTACTGCTATTAAGGTTCTCCTGAGCAGCCCGATAGTAGTTAAACTGGTTGGAATGGCAAGGGAGTAGATCAGTGCTTCTCAGCCTCTTCATTGTTGGGACACTGAAAATTGTCCTGCGGAGGTGCTGAACCTTTGTGGTGAATTTAAGACCCGCTCATTTCGGTCATTAAGACCCACTCATTTTGGTCATTAAGACCCGCTCATTTCGGTCATTAAGACCCGCTCATTTGGGTCAGCTTTTGCAAACCGTGAGGCAGTGTTTGTAGGGGGGGTGACTCTTCTGGACAAAGTGCTGCAGCTGGAGAAGATGCAGGAGTTTGAGCGATGTAAGTCTGAAGTACAAGCACTGGTCTGCAAGTGAAGAGCCCGTTAGCTGTACTTTTTTAAATCAAGCAGAGGATTTAAAGAAGCCGTGAGGAGTGTTAGTAACAGGCGGGATAGTGAGGTTACAGCTGGTGTGGGAGACTGATGGTTATCAGCTGTGGGACCCTGAGAAGGCAGCTGGGGTTGAGGTGTGGAACGGATCATTGTTTGACATAAGACTCGTACCACCAAGAGCATGAGCTTCAGTGTTCGGTACTGGTTCAGTGTCTGTATTTCCTGGTCACATGAGGTGTAAAATGATAACGTATAAGGGGAACGTCTTTGTTACATGTAAAACTTGTGCTTCGTTTTGAAATTGCTTCTAAAAGGTGTGGTATTGCAGAGCTTCTGGTGCTGAGAAAAGATACAGATCCAGATTGCTGTGCAGGCAATAAATGTTGCATTTAAGCAGGAATTCAGTGCATTGAGCGATCTAATACGTCGTACTGAAAAAGTCTAGGAAGGGATATTAGACCTGTATAACCTTTTTATCCCCAGAGGAAAAAAAAAACAGGGAAAATGTTTCATGAATCATTTTTGACAGTTTCACTGTGTTGGCTGGTAACGGACACAAGTCTGTAAAATCCAGCACTACCACACTTTTAAGTTGTTTTCTGTTAGAGACTGAGTTTTACTTGTAAAGGCAGAGACAGGCAGAATTGTGGAAACCCTCTTACCATACTCCTTCCAAGCAAAGTTGTTTCCCTTTTGAAGCAGATGTGCTGAGGGTATTTCAAGCAATATGGAGTTTACTTTTGAGACTCCCACAGCCTTGAAGTTATAATTCTTAAATGCTTTTTTCTTCCAAATTGTTTGTACGTTGCATTAGTTTGCCAGTGGCGGATAAGAAGTGGTGTTCTGACAGTCAGTTCTTACGAGTTGCATTTAAGATGTTTAGTCTTTTTCTTCTGTTGTTACTTCTGTAGATTCACATCCGAAGTCTTTTCTGGGTCATAAGCTGCCATTAGCCCAGAAAGCTTCGGGACGGTACGCAAGGGTGTGCGGTTCATTCATGTTACACACACTCCTAACCTGTACGGATGAGGAACTTGTGTAACTGGAAGATAAAGTTGCTGCTGTCATTTGGAGTGGCGACTTATGTGCCAATGTCCTATTCCATTTCACGGTGATCTGGACCTTTAGATGATGTTGCTGAGGAAATTTAGTGGCAAATGTGTGTTGGGAGGATGGCAAAGCTGTTTGGGCTCTTTCCTGCCTGTTCCTTTGAAGACTGCTGACAGAGTTTATCTGTACCGAAGAAGCCATGGATAAAACCCGAGTGGTCATTAAGACTCCATTTAACCTCAGGTCCCCAAACAGCTTGGTCAGGGCCTTAGGGCAATGCCAGTGTGTTCTTTAGAGTCCCAGGCTATCGTAGCTCCAACAGAAAAGAATTGTACATTTTTATATCACTTACCAGTTGTTCTGGAGCCTACAGCCTGTTTTCAAAACTAATTCTGAACAGAAATAAACATACGAAATTTAAATGTACATTTTAATGGGAGATGTATCATTGACCCAGTCCTGGGTTTGCAAATTCATTTTTCGCTTTTCCTTCTCTGCATTTTCAGAGTTGATATACAAGGAAGTCATGGACCTGGAGGAGAGAACCAAGAATGGGGTTATACGTGGACAACCAGCCCCTTTAGGTTGGTTACAATAAAAGCACAGTACCAAAGCTACGTTGAGTTGTAGGTCAGGAGGGAGTAAAGCTGTTCAAGACGTCCAAGAGTTAACCTCACTCAAAAATATGGCTCTCAGATGACCAATAACCTCTTGAATCCTCTTTGTGACGTTGCTAATTTGAACGGCATGTATGGGGCTGACATCTCTTTTTCTTAGTGTGGTAAATTCCTCTGTTATTGTCCCTGTGTGACTGATGCTTCATTCATCTCAGTCCTCAAGCATCGTGGTATGTACCGGTGCTTTATTGCCGTAATCTGGTTAGATGTGTACCGTGTAGCTGGTACAGTTTCAAATAAGGATATAGCCGCTACTTACATGTATTAAGTAATGAAACAGGATTTCTAAGCTGGAAAATTATGGAGTGCTTTCAGAAACTGTTGCTGAATTCGGGAGCAAAATGTGTCCATTAACTGACTGTTGATAGGACTCCGTTTGCGCTGCTGAAAAGTGATGGCAAAAGTTGGACGGCTGTTGCTGACTGCTCAGGGTTCACTGAAGTCCAGACTGAAAAATCACTGCGTAGCTGAGCTTGAACGTAGGGGATGTGGCTGGACACCAGCTATTTCCCAGCCTGAAGGGGCGGATCTGATGGGGGAAAAAACCCAGGCCCCGTCTTTCTTTATCAAAACGTGTAGATATGTTCTGGCTTTGGGCCTCAACATTTTGTAGGGTGTCCTAGCTCTGGCTTTATGCAGTTCTGTCTCTGTCTGCGATTGTTAACCTTCAGCCATCAGCATTTACTGTAATTTGACAGGGGTCGTGCCGTGTGAGCTCGGTGGTTCTTGACATTCCATCCGTTACGCCCCACGTTACATACTTGAGCGTTTTATTTACTTTGACAACGGATTGAGACACATCTCTTCAAACCTGCCGAAACAGGGGAGAGTAGCGACGATTAGGAAGAGACAGACTAATGCAAGTACTGAACCGTGCGACTGTATCTGCAACTGATTTGCTGTTTTGTTTCTCATAGCACAGGTGCAGCAATGATCAATGGCTCTCAGCATCCATCTTCATCGTCATCTGTCAATGATGTGTCTTCAATGTCAACAGATCCAACATTGGCCTCCGATACAGACAGCAGCCTAGAAACCTCAGCTGGACCTCTGGGTTGCTGTAGATGACTACTTGGTCTTTTGGGGGGTGGGAGGGGGGTCCTTTTAGTCATTAATAGGGCACCTTTAAAATTTGGTGGTATTTTTGAGTGTTTTTTCAAAAATAATCGTAGAATTCATCATAAAGTGCTGTAATTTTAAACTGTAAGTTGTGTTAAAAGCAGCCACTTTTTTTGCTGTAATTAACTGTAAAATATTAAACCTGATAATTTTTATTGTGGTTTTAAAATCTGCATATTTGCTTTACTATTATGCTGCTGATCTTTTTTTACTGAATTTGTAAGATTTGTTTTATCAAAGCACATATTAATGTTGTGGTCATTACCATATAATGAATTATTTAAGATTTTATAGGTTTTCAATTTTTTAATTAGAATTTATTCCAGATGTTTTGTTCATGATATCCTTCAAAGTTTTATGCTTGGTCATACGTCCGTGTCCCGGTGGAGGGGGAGAGAATTCAGTGCAGCCAGCTGTAGTTTTGGGCATACGACTGTGGTGCTGGCGGTGAACAAAATCCTCTTTTATTTTGGCCGCTTGCCTATAATACTTCAGCAAAAGCAACAATTAGTGAAGTTTTTTAGAGAAACGGTGTACAATCCTTCGCAAAGTAACCTCGTCTGAATGGTTTTATGAACTTAAGGAAGCAAAGCATATCTTCAAAGCTGCAGAAATACCCAGCCTAACAAAATAACGGGATGTTTTCTGCAGAGTTGTGGCATGCCAAATCCTGTGATCGCCATAAAACACGAGGATACGTCATGAATAATACATTGCAATGCAAATAAACTGTTTACTTCTAGCTTGTAGCCTGTTTTTGTACACACAAAACAAAGTGTATCCAGGATGTCTAGACTGCCAAGAGGGAAGATGAATATGCCGTAGCGATACTTCCACGTGATAGGTGATTCTGGGGAGTTTTGTTTCTTACCAGTCTTGTCTACTAAGGCGGGCGCCTTTCGGGTAGAAGAGGGAATGCCGTGAACGCAATAGGGGCAAAACTTCAGCTGTTCTTTCTCCACCAAAAGTAACCGATTGCTAAAAACCGTTAAGTGGCAGGAGAACCTCAGGATTTCTGTAGCTAATGCATTAAGTGAGCAATATATGCCATCCAAAGGAGGGGGAAGTAGTGCTGTATAAATTAGTATTTATCTCTTTCATTTCACCATGAGACCACTGTAGCAGAAATCTTAATAATGGTTCGTTTTAAGTCATAAATATTCAGTAGTTTCCGGCACTGAAGCTCCAGGTTTCGATACACTTTTTAAACAAAAGATATATTGAAATATATAGAACAGTTACTAAATAGTCACGTAAAATGGTGCTGCTCCTCACAGAAGTATTTTAACTGTTTACATTTTATATTTACAGAATGATTTATGTATAACTGACTTAAGTTTATGTATGAGTTAAACAATCATTCAGAATTTATTCCTTTGGAAAATGCAGATTTTTAGTGAAGCTAGGCTGTATAATTGATCGCCTTGTGTAGATGCATATTTTGTGTAGTGAATTAGAATGTGAAGAGGAATTTAAATTAGTAACGCTCACAAAAATGAGCATGAAGAAATACAGAAGTCCTGCTAGGCGCAGAGCATGAGCAAATAATGTAACTGGCTACAGAGGGCACCGGGAAGGACTGGTGCTCTTCAGTGTGGTTCCTTCTGCTCGTTGGGTTCAAGAGGGGTCTTTTGGCAGTGCTAATTGAAAGAGGAAAGGTTGTCTTTGCAGCAAGTTTCAGAAACCTTTGCTTTTGGTATCTGACGTCTTTTTAAAAAACATACAGGGTTACCAGGAATGGTAATGTCTCAAAGATGACTAAATTGGCAGAGCGCACAGTTGTTTTCCTGGCCTGGCTGCGCTGCTGGTGAGGGCTGTGCGCGGGTCATTTTGCTTTCCTCACTTGTGTCTGGTATCTCAATGTTGCCGTTCTAAACCACATTCGTTAGGGCAATTATTTTTACAGGATCCCGCCAAATTGTGTATTACCTCAGAATAGGCAGGACGTGTTTGGATTCATCTAACATCATAGAAAATCTGCTCAAGTTGAACAGAGACAACAGAACAGTCCGTTTTGTCATTTTTTATCAAAGTTTAAGCTGTGAATTAAGCCCAAATTTTTGGTCGCACAGCAGTACTCCATTGTTATGTAGGGTCAAATGATATTCCGGTCGGCCCAGTGTCATGAAGTTAAGACTGACAGAATCAACTTCTGATGCCTGTAAGTGCTGTTAAGAACAGAATTTGGTAAATATAATTCCTATTGAGATTTATTTCAGACCCCTATGGATTGCAGTGTGATTGACAGATTTTGAAACTTTAAAATAATTTTTGCTATCACTTCCCAGTGTCCTAAGGAAAAATTACTTTTAGAATGAATATTGAGGGAAGCAGTTACTTGGCTTTTTCCAGGGCGTGCTCTCCATAGTAACTTCCCGGGGTTCATGGGCTCTGCGGGCACTGAGCTTTTCTTCTGTTAAGGCAGTGTGAACGAAGGGTGGGACTGTGAGCTCCGAATGGGCTCTGTTTAACGGGGTTGTTTCAGTAAGGGCAGAGCTGTGCCTGTGGAAACCCAGAGTTCACTTTTGGCACCATCCTCATAGCAGTGTTGGGTTTTTGTTTGGGGTTTTTTTTGGCAGTTGCTTGCATTTTAGGCAAATTAAAGCGATGGCAAATTTCAAAGACAAGAAACTCAGATTCAGTAACCAAACTATCACAACATGCTAATCTTAACTTCCCTTTTTATTTGTTGAAATATAAAATTATTTCAGAGATAGTTGTACACTGCCACAGATAGCAAACAAACGGGTAGCTAGAGTTCGGCTGTCTGTCTATTGTTCTGTTGTTAGATCATATACTATCTACACTGTACAGTTTTATTCTTAAAGTATTATTAAGCTTTATTTTAGTCTATGATTCCAAAATCTTCTCATGACAACAGGCTTCACTAAAGTGCATGCAACTTTCCTCTTCTAGGGCCGTTCCAATCCACCGGGAGCTGGTAGGGATTGAGTTACAGTGAGCTGTCGGATTGCTGATGTCAGGTGAGGTTCAAAGTTGGGCAGTAGCGATGAGATCAGTTTCCACCTTCGGTGATCAGAGCTGTGGTGGGCATCGAGGACAGAATAGCGCTTCTGTTGTAGAAGTAGGTTCTTCAAGAATTTGAAATAGGAGTGGGAGGAGTGAGTACCGTTCCTGTGTGCTGTACCTCTGCTCTGTGAAGTCTTTGTCGCTGCAGCGGGGTCGGAACGGGGGAGTGGCAGAGTGATACCCATCAGCTGAAGAACCTTCGAGCAGCATGACTGACCACTCACCTCGACGGCACGCGGTCTGCGAAGCTCAGCTGACACGTGCCCTCTGTAGGCGCTGTGCAGCTTGGGGTTTAGTTTTGAAGCACACTATGCTATATGCAGTAGTGTCTTTTTGGGTAGGAATTCCAGCTAGATGCAAAGATGGCATCAGCATAAACTGTTGGGTAACCCCCTCCGCCAGCACCCGGGTGAACTGCGGGGAGGACGGGGGGAGCTGTGTTGGAGGCGGTCGTGGCAATAGCCCCCTCTGCTGCCTCAGTGTCCCAGTCAGGAGTGTGTTCCTGGTGTGGGTTTGTTTTATGGACAATTGCTTCTCTGAACACAGGCTGTTTTGTTAGAAAGCCAAAATTGAGCACCCTGCCGGGTGTTTGCACGGGTATAATGCCCTGCATTAATGTGTATGGCATTCCTCTCCACACTGCAGATGATGGAAAAAAGATCAAAAAGCTCGTGCAGGAGGAGAAGTCCTACCCAGCCAATAATCCAAAGCGTGTGACAGTAAATGGTTCTCAGTTAAGATTATGGGGGAAAGGGAAGAAGATGGTTCACTTTACACTGGGTCTTACCGTTTCAAGTTGCTAAAGAAGTGACTTACTGTTTCTAGGTATGTGTTTATTTGCTGTTGACAGCAGTTTGTCTATGCCGTTACCTTTTCTTTTCCTGTCAATGTTTTGGTTCTTGCGTATTTAGTTTGAGGACTGGAGTTGAAGGAGAGCTCTCTGTATTTTTCAGTAGGATTAGAAAGAGGGTTTTCATGAAGAAATGTGATGATACCTTACTGCCTACCCAAATTTTCAATTCATTTAATTTATTCTTAGTTAAGAGCACTGGATAAAAGTGGTGTTTTAAGTGATCGCTTTCACTCCCTTCTCCTCTTCTGTAGATATCTCTGCATTACAGCAACGTGTTATGAATCAGATCACATCGTGTTTCTACTTCTGCAGTTAAAAATTTAAGCTAGGTTTTCTTGAACTACCTCACACAAACTTTCTACGTTTCTTAAGTAAGCAAAGGTAACCCTTGCTATTGGAACTACACTGAATGTGAATAGACAAATACACTTCCTTTAGAAAAGTAAACCTATTGGCCAATGTTGAGACAATATCAGTAAGTATGTTTCTTATATATTTCATGTAAGCTGTTCATGTGTAATATATAGCTTGTGTACAATAATGTACATCTAGAATATTGTGTTAGCTGTAAATTGGTGATTTTATTATTGTAGTCTGGTTTTGTAGGTAAAAATAGCTTACTAGTAACGTCAGCTCATCCTTTACATTTTACAAAAGGAATAATTCTTGGTAAGCTTTGCATACAGATGAATTACTTTTGTAGGCCCAATATCTAGTCTATTTTTGAGAGTTCTTTAACTTTTATTACTAAAGTTGAGAAAAAAGACCCTAATTATTGTGATCATTCCTTCTGCCCCTTTTGAAGTATATTCTTAATTTTATTTTGTCCCAAGAAATATGAAGGGGAAGATACACCATTAAAAGTACTGGGGAAAAACTGTAATTTTTTTCCTTCCCCACATTTGATACTTTTCCTGCTTTTCCTTTCTTCCCTCCAAATAAGCTGTTGGTGGGGCATTACTGAGAACATCGTGGTTTTTTTACTCGTTCATGCCATAGGTCATTACATGTGCACCACTGGAATGTATACATTGTTATCTAGTATGTCGATTGGTTATAATAATATTTTAAATAAAAAAGAAAAAAAAAAGTTTGACCACTATGCATGTAGTGTTTCTTCGTTTGGTAGGCTGGATGGGTTTCATACTAGGGCTGCAGTTGGCGTCTCACGAGCGTCAGTCCTTCCTGAGAATTCGTCCGGTTCTAATGGTACTCAAAGTCCTGTCTCGTGTGTGGGCTCACTTGTGGGCACAGTGACGTGTTTCTTCCATTCCTCCTTTCCCACGGGCTTTGCCTGTGCCACAGAGTGTTACTCGCAGGTGAGGTTGTGACTGCTGGGAACCCCTTCTCACGTCCTTGCTGCCAACTCTTGCCGCCGCCTTCCCTGGCAGCGCGGCTGCGAGCCGCAGCGTGGCAGGAGGAGGTAAGCCGCGGGCTGGCCAGTGCGCGAAAGGAGGGCCCAGTGCCTCGGCCCTCAGGAAAATCTGTGTCAAAACTGAGTCTCAGAGAAGCACGAAGGATAATCTGACTTTTGAAGAGCTCTTACTGGAGCACTGATTGGGTGCCAGGACCGTTTCCTGCACTGGCACCTCTACTGTGGGGCGACATCCTGACACGATGCGCTTCGCTGCCTTCCTTTCCAGGAGGTCGCAGCGTTCCTCAGGCAGAGCCCCAGCGCCCTGCAGCTGCTGTGGCGGCGTGCCGTTACAGTGCTGACGTCAGCATTCTTACGGGCAGGGTACCGGTGCCGAGGGCAGTACTGCAGCAGAGGCTGCTCTCTGCTCTGGAGCAGCTACTTGTGAAGTGCTCTTCTGCGAACGCGGTGAGGCTCAGAAACGCTCTTTTTTATTTGCATGTGTTAGCATAAAGTGCAGCTGAGTCGAAGTTAATTTATATAGCGCAAGGCCTGAGACAGCCTTAGCTCTGCAGGGGTTGTCTGTGGGTGTCAGGCCCAGACCCGAAACACTCCGTCGTGCTGCTGGCTTGCACGGAACGCACTAGTGAATGTAGCTCACTCGATAGGCTGTCATTATTAATTGCCATTTTCAAATTTGAAATGCCATGGTGAACTAGAGAAGTTTTTTGTTACTCTTTAATCCTGCTGTTCTGCTTCGGATTCCTTTTTAGGCATGTGCTTGTGGTGGTTTTCTTCCACTGAAAACTTTTTACACTTTTTTGCCTGCATAATACTGGAAGGGATGTTGCAGGCTGGGACAATTACACAGCTAAAGCTATGGTAAAGATGTATCTCTGCCCGATTCCAGGAGCCTTTTGTCATGTCTCAGTAACGCTGACAAAGGCGTAGGCTGTGAAGGTTTGCTGAGAAAGCCGGCGCTTCCACCTGGGGACGCCAATAAGCAGAAGTAATCAGAAGTAATGAGGAGTGCTCGCTCGGATCCATGAAGTTGGCAAATGACGTGGCAGGAAGGGGAGTACAGAAAGGGGAGTTAAAGGTAGGAGAGAGTGTAGCATCTTCCTCAACTACGGGCATGGTGTTCCTGGAGGTTGTGTACAACAGCACGAGTGTGTTCCCACTGCCCGTGACGGACACGAACGTTACGCTCCTGTGGCTGCGCTTTAGAGTTCACACCCTACCGTGGTGCTTTCTAGCATGAACTGAGCAGTTTGCAGCTTCTTGCAGCCTTTATTTACTCCAGTGGATCATCTTCAAAAGGACCTGAAATTTATTCCTCCTGAACAAGCGGAACAGACATTGCTGGGGCACAACAGTCACCTGGGAAATGGTGAGTTTCCATTAATCACTTTGAGCAGATACAGTTCCATTTGTGATACTGAAAAGAATGCATTTTATCCTGGATGCCAGATAAAAGAGGCCATCACATTTCTTGCAGGATCGGTTGTGACTATGAGTAATCATACAAGGGGCGGGGGGGGGGGGGGG